>JAYEVK010000135.1:0-182698 GCA_036346275.1 Otatea glauca
ATTTTTAGCAAAAAAGCGAACATCACTATCGGTTTTAAGGAAAGCGACACAAATTCTCTAATATCATTATCGGTTTCTGAAAAACCGACACAAATGATTGACACAACATTGTATGTTTTTAGCAAAAACAACGAACATCACTATCGGTTTTCTAAGAAAGCGGCACAAATGTGTGTGATTACAATCGATTTTTCTGAAAAACCGACACAAATGGTTGCCACAACAACGTATTTTTAGCAAAAACAACGAACATCACTATTAGTTTTTAAGAAACCGACACAAATTTTTGTGATTACAATCGGTATTCTGAAAACCGACACAAATAGTTGCCACAACCTTTGTATTTGTTTACAAAACAACGAACATCACTATCGGTTTTCTATGAAACAGACACAAATTATCTGTGATTACAATCGGTTTCTCTGAAAACCAACACAAATGATTGCCACAACAACTGTATTTTTAGCAAAACAACGAACATCACTATCGGTTTTTAAGAAAACCGACACAAATACATGATCCACATCACTTTCGGTTTGAGAAAAAGCGGCACAAATTGACCATGATCACTATCGGTTGTTACTAAAGACCGACAAAACTGGTTGCCACAATACTGTATGTTTTTAGCAAAAAAACAAACAGCACTATCTGTTTTATAAGGAAATCGACACATATTGTCGGTGATTACAATCAGTTTTTACAAAAAACCGACACAAATGGTTGCCACAACACTGAATTTTTAGCAAAAACAAAAAACATCACTATCGGTTTTTAAGAAAACTGACACAAATACATGATCCACATCATTATCGGTTTAAGGAATAAGCGAGCACAAATTTCTTTGTTTTGACTATCGGTTTCTTAATGTAGCAGACACAAATGTAGTTCACTACACTATTTGTTTTCGGACAAACCATGAAGTCTAAATTTCTTTGAAATATCGATGAAAGAGTGAAAGCGGCCATAAGTTTTGCAAATATAATTGGGATTTTTTGAAATTTTGCAGGAACATACCTTGTTATACTACAAGTCTTTTCCAAAAAGGATTTTGGCAAAAAGAGTTAGCATTGAAAAAAGAAGCCCAAATTCACTTTGTAGGCATGTTATTTCCTCAAAGAGTAAAAAAGTCAAATGTTTTTCAAATAAAGTCCTAGTATTTGAAAATTTCCAGAAATGATTTGACTTAAACTTCCTTATTTTTCTTGCAATCCATTGATAAAAATTGTGAAAGTTTCATACGTACACATAACCTTAATTTCCAAACACGAAAGTACATTTATGTATAATACAAACATTTCAAACACATAGCAACTAATACAATGGCGTACTCCTTTTATTTACAATACAACCCTTCTTGATGATCAACACGCATGTAATTTCTTCCATGTGTGTAAATCGTCCCCGCTAAAACAGGCCCGATCCTCAAGCGGAGGTATTTCATCGAATTAGTCGTACTCTTCTTCATCTCGACATTGTCAACACCAACGATCAGTCGCTTGCCATAAGGGCGGCGTGCAATCTCGGATTAGTTTGGATCACGCGCGTAGAAGACTTGATTTGCTTGCTTCACAAGGATAAATGGATCATCTTTGTGGCGACTCTGTTTAGATCGACAAAGTAAAACCTCTCTTGTCGACCTTCACTCCATGTGGAAGTCCCACCCACTAACATTGGAACAATGGAATTTGGTATATTCGTGTCGAGCTCTCAAATTTCTTGATCACCACTGTAGTAAGAGTTCATTGCCATTGGCGATCCTCCTTTGAGTGGTGTTCATCGGACAAATCATCTATGCTTACACTCTTTGTTTTGAGCAGTACTCTTCGCATCTGAACTTTCGGTGTAAAGGTGTACCCATTAATATCATACCCCTACCATATACGTACATTACATCTAGGCCGTCGGCCAACCATTTGACATTCTCACTAACGAAACCTCCGTCTTTTGTTTGAACCATGTGAGAAATGTATCGTTGTGTTCTCGCATGATGGAAAGCTCATCCAAATGTGGATTCTCTTCCCGTAATATCAACTTGTGCTACTCGATGTACCTGCAACCAACATTTGTGGTGCAAGACTATCGAGATGTGCTTTGCAATACATATCAAACCGTGGCCTCGTTAGTTTGACCCAGCGGTTCCTTTGCCGACAAGTTTGCCCTCATGGCGAGAGGAACACGATTGCTTGTCTTTTACGAGATAGTCCACATGAGAACTCGATAACCTCTTGATCCATAACCTTCAACAATACTACCCTCGAGGCTTCTACCGATTCCTCATGTAGGATTTTAATATACCCATGTACCTCTCGAGCAGATACATATAGCGTAGGAATGCGGTCCACATATCTTAGTCTCTTGACGAGGTGAACAACAAGGTGGACCTTGGCGTCGAAGAACGATGGTGGGAAATGAATCTCAAGCTGTCATAAGTCGCACCACATCACTTTGTAAGGTGTCGAGGCGGACATAGAGTCTGCCAAAATATTTACGATTGCGGTGGGAGCATTTGGGTCATGAACACATGGCGATCGTGGGACTTCATGCCCGACAACTTCAAATCACCCGTGGACACAAGCTTCTTAATGTTTGCGGAGTAGCCGATGGAACTTTAATACCATGGAGACACTTGCGAAGTCTTCTTTCTCCTTCTTGGACACAAGCATTCACACCATCCTTGGTCTTTCGGGTATGTTGACGGGATACCAACCAAATTGTCGCGGACATTCTTCTCAACGTGCATGACATCAATACAATGTCGAACATCTAACTCCTTCTAGTATAGTAAGTCCCAAAATATGGACCTCTTCTTCCAAATGGTCCTCTGACGATGATTCGTCTCTTTCCATCTTGAAGTTCGATATCCTCCACAAGTGAATATACTTGCCTTCCACTCATGGGTTGCGGTGCGAGCGGACTTCCCTCTTCCCATCAAATTTCTCATCCATTTTACGGTATCGATGACTTCGAGGTAGAAACCTATGGTGACCCATATACATAGTTTTCTTGGAATTTGGCAACCATAAGCTCTCAGTCTCCTCTTCACAAATAGGATCGCTTTGGCTCCTTTAAATCTTGTAGCACGCCAAATTACAAGAGCCAGAAATCATTTATGGTGCAAAATACCATAGCTCGTATGGTGAAATGCTCTCTTTTGTACACATCTCACAACACGACCCCCTCATTCCACAATTTTACCAAATCCTCGATCAGTGGAGCAAGGTACACATCAATATCATTTCCCGACTGTTTGGGTCCCGAGATTAGTAACGACATCATAATATACTTCGCTTCATGCACAACCAAGGAGGAGGTTGTAGATACATATGAGCCCGACCACGTCTTGTGTATTGCTCATGTTACAGACGGATTCATTCCATCGGTACTCAACCCAAATCTTATGTTGCTCATTTCGGCACCAAACTCCTCAAGTTTGCAATTGAAGTTTCTCCATTGAGCGAATCAACGAGGTGTCTCGGCTTGCCATCTTCCTTCGAGACTCATAATGCCAGCGCAACAATTTTTCCTCTCAGGATTTGCAAACAATCACTCTGGCGGAGAATGATGGCGGTACCACAATACCTTGGCGGTCGCCTTTAGTGCCTCTTCACCGTCATTTCCCGGCTCTTACGCTTCTTGTAGTTAAATCTGAAAGTGTTAGGTAAGAGTAGTGCACTAAGCTGGTCCAAAGGAGGCTTGATCACGTAGGCTATCGGTCTCTTCTCGTCGAGTTAAAAGTGTAGACTCTGTTGTCACTCGGAGCGATCACGAGTAGAACTTCGGTGGTTACTTTTTAAATGGTATGCGTGAAGGAAATAAGTTCACACACGGTTTAAGTGCGTACAAGTAATTGAAGGGTAAAATAGTACTTACTCCTTATAGTGCGGGAGTAGAGCGAAGTCCATCTTCTACTCAGCTCTCAATGTCCCCTTGATGTAGCTAGCAACCCATTCCGGTTGAAGCCTAGCCATGGTCGTGGACACAAGCTCGAGTCAGCGAACCCAGCTGGTTGTCAATTCGTCACGACTACATTGCCTCATTGCCACGTAACTCATGTTGAATGTTAAAAACATAGCATAAAATCCAATGAAAGTCATAAGCTCGTTCTATATAGTGCGATACACACGTCGAGAATCAAACAGTAGAAATGTCGATGGCTATCAATTGGTACAGACGAAACAGATCCTCAAAACTAACTGGGAATGTCCCATCCTCCTTGTGGTGGAAATGTCCCTTTCTGTATTTAACATTGAAGTCGACTTGCCGCTCGCACTCTTTCACTTTGTCAGCGTACCATCCATGGAGCTGTCAAGTCCACTTGCCTAGAGGATTCAATTTGCTGGAAGGCAGAAGGGGCTTTCCAAGTACATTGGCCTTAAAATCATAAGGCCTCTCTGTGGCTTGTGCCGACTTTCCTTTGTGCGGAAGAGTCTGCGAGGCCAAGGCGTTGGGCTTTCATGTACCTCGGGGGCACTATGGCCTCTGTGAGCTTTGCCTTTTAGCGGAGTCTCCAAGGCCTCTAGTGGTTCTGTGGCTATCCTGCTAGTCCTTTTACATGCCGACTCTCTACTGCATGCGGGACTCGTCATGGTCGTAGAAGCAGCCGCAGTCACGGTTGGAAACTACGAAGCACGTGCATATGTAACTTGTTGCCATACTCTTTGGAATGGTACGAAGACACGGGGATTTTACCTTGACCGATCGATGCACATCAATGGCCACTTGATGAGCGCCATCCGTGCTTGCGAGAGTGGTGATGTCTTCGTTGGGGAACTTCGAGCACATGTGATAAGAAGGCGATGTGGGCGTAGTCCACTGGACCCTATGTAGCCCTTCCCAAGGGTGACCATGCTGTATGTCGATCTCCTTGCATGGAAATGCAACCCGTGTGCAACCTCAGCGAAATCATCTTAGTTAGGGTGGTGACACTTAGTAGCGCTTGCAAAAGAGCACAACTTGAGAGAAAACATATGAAAAGTTACCCTCACACCTTTAAGTTAGGCAAAATTAATTATTACCTTCAGCTGGGGACCGAACTTATCAATTTTGGAACCGCAACTACTTGGTCAGGGCAGAGGTTTCTCTACGGTAGTCTAGGGCATCTGGCTCTGACTCTGGGAGATCATCGCCATCATCTCGGCCCTCAAGCGCTCCTCACGTGCCATCATCTCCTCCCTCATCTCCTCTTCACGTGCCGTCATCTCCCCCCTCATCTCTTCCTTGATCTCCTCCCTCAACTGCTCCCTGAGCGTGTCCTTGAGGCGCTTCGCACGTGCCTCCCATGATCTTGATCTGGTACTCCCAACGTCATCTTGAAAGTAGGACTTCTTCGTATGCCCCGGCCCTGCGGCATGCACCCGGCCCTTATGGTCGGGCTTCCGATCATGAGAGGACGAGGATGTCATTTGACCTTGGCTAAGAAAGGTCCCTGCTCTTTCCTCCGCTTACCTCCTCCTGCAAGAAGCTAGTACAAATTAGATCTGAAATACAACAATAAGGGTCGACTACAATGTATTTAGTTTGATGTCTTACGATGGTGGAGACGACTTTCGCGGTACCGGGGTTTGGTACTGCCAGCTACCCATCCGCGGTTTTCTTCCTTGCTAATACGCAGTCACATGCCCGCTCCTCAAATATGTGCGAGTAAGGCATCACTCTCCCGGAGTTCGCACACTCCTCGGCTAGTCGCGCCCACTCTACCTTCTTCCCTTCATAGCCGCCTGAACTGAAGTGGTGCGCATGCATGTTCTGCCTCTCGGTAGGAACGTTCTTCTATCTTAGCTCCTCCACCTTAGGCGTACTCTTGATCCTCGTGAACACCTCCCAAACATCGGGAGTCATGAACGAATACCTCTCGAATGGTGTATGGCCTTTCAGCATGTACTCACTGTGCATGTAGATCCTGAAGTGCATCAGAACCACACCCATCCTCTTCAAGGCGTACTGCCTGGCATTATTTTCATCCTCCTCTTCTATAATCCATTTGTGCTTAACCTCGTCCCATAGCCGGTTCTTCTGCTCGGCGCTGACCTCCTTCCTCCAATCCTTAATAGTTATGGGAACTCTCTCCCTCACCAATTGGCCAAGGAATGGCGGTATCGCCCCTTGTACTTGGGAGGACCGTGCAAACCCCGTGGCATTGAAGTGGAGAACACGCCGTTCTCCCCATGGCCCCTTTGTTGGTCCTTGGGCCTTCCTCACCTTACTCGGCCCCTTGACATTTGGAACTTAGCTCGGATCGACACTTGGAAGTTGGCTCATTACAGGAGCACCTCCTACTGTCTAGCAATGAGCCGATGCTCTCTAATTGTGACATTTTGAGTTTTCTTATCGACATGGTCATATATTTGACATGAGAGAAAGAAATTCGTTGGTATTATGTGAACTTGACAATAAATCATGTAAAGCAACAGCAATGGATAATTCGTAGCATGTAATTGTTCTAGCATATTGCAATAGAGTAACAAATTAACGAATGATCTTCAAGAAAAGTCTATATGTTGACCAACTAAATACGTCTGACGATAACTCCTAATCTCCAAATAGGTTTGGTCCTAACCCCATTCGAGGATATGTAGTTGAGGCAAGTTCCTAAGCCGTTGTACAACTCAGAGAAAATTTCAGTGACATCTCCCGCTATTCTCTAGATAAACCTCTCGACAACAGGTCAAGAGGGTGTGTATCGGAGAACACAAGGGAGGCGCTACGAAATCTACTCGTGAGTTGTACAACAACAAAGCAGCAACCACATATCCTCAAAGCTATCAAAATCGTAGATAATTGGATTGCTTGCTTATAAATATGCCATTCTAGCATATTTATAAATAAGCACTCTCGAGCAGGAGGCGTGGGTTCACATAACCTAAATTCTAACATATGTTGAGATGAAAAGAAAAATAATATGCAATTATAATTGAAATAACTATCTCAATTAACAAACTCAAAAGTTGCATAATAATATAACGAGTAAAGGACCACATATGAAAAATAATGAAAAGGCATCGCAACATACATTTGTTGAATGAATCCATTAAAACTCTTATGTTGGTTCAATGTTGGGTATCTCTTGTATTATTCTAGGAAAAGAAAAAGAACATGGAAACAGGATGATTTTCATGCTAGAACAAGTGTTAGGACTACAACTATATAAATTTGGTACTAGCAAATCCAAATATGCCATGTACATTCCACTTGTCAATGTATGTCACCCTCAACTACATATCTTTTGTGTTAATTTGTTTACATTTTCATTCAAGCCAATCTATGTTGTAGAATGGACTCCATTTCCCAAATCAAGTGTCATGCCAAGACTAATATAAATTGCCGAGCGAAATAACCATGGCAATGAGGAGACACTAAAACAAGTTAATATAATCATTCTCATATTCGTTTTAACCTTGCAATACATTATTACTATTGTTATGAATTTAACTGTCATTTCTTGGCTGTCTGTACTGAACATAGTTTTCCATTATAGCGAGACCGAACATCTTAACATTTCAAAAAATTTATCTGACAAAGCCTGCGATCACTTGCTACATTTCGATGCCATCAATACTATTTCGATGCCATTCATACAGAATTATTTCTAAGCATCATACAAAACGATATGAAATGAGGTATAATCTATTTAAGACAAATCTCTAAAAATCAATAATACCATCTGCGACAAGAGGACTACGTGGTGTCGGTTGCAGGTCGGCGTGGGGGTGAGTGGGCGGCATGGGGCGAGTCGGGCGTGGGAGGAGTCGAGGCGTGGGGCGACTCGGCGGCATGGGGCAACTTCGGCGGCGTGGGAGGAGTCCACGAGGGCTAACTCGGCGGCGTGGGGCGACTCGTGATGCAGGAGGAGTCCACGGTGCGAGAGGCACGACAAGCTGCGGGGGGAGGCGGGTACCTAGGGTTTGTTATGGTAGGGAGCGGCGTGGGGAGGCAACGGCGGCGTGGGAGGGAGGGCGGCGGGGAGAGGAGAGGAGTCGCGGCGGCTTGCGGCGATGTTGGCAGAGGCGAAGAAATTGCGCGATGCGGGAGCTTCAAGCGCGGGACGGCGGGAGCTAGGGCAAAATAAATGGAAAGCGCGCATGTGTAGACTGCAGAGTATTAGTTGTGTCGGTTCCAACATAAAAACCGACACAAATACATTACTATTCGCTTGCGTTAGTTATGTCGATTCCGTCTCAAAACCCGACACAAATACCTTCTTTGTCGCTTGCATTACAATGAAAACTCATTACTATCGGTTTTCCAATAGAAACCGGTACAATTAGATGACTATTCCAATCGGTCTTCAATAAAAAAACCGACACAAATAGTATAACACTACTATCAAATTTCTTGAAAAACCAACATAGATGGATAATTATTTGTGTCAGTTCTCTTTGTGAACTGATACAATTAGATGACTATTCCAATCGGTTTTAATGTACAAACCGACACAAATACCTCAATTAACACTATCGGTTGTTTACCAAAACCGATACAAATATATTATGACTGTCACTATCGGTTTTTCAAAAAACCCGACATAGATGTATGTATTGCACAAGTGATTTATAAAGCATCACTATCGGTTATTCACGAAAACCGACACAAATATTTCAATTATCACTATTAGTTTCTAAATAAAATCGACACAGATGTGCCTCTTCCATAGACTTCATAATAGTGCATCACTATCAGTTTTTTCACAAAAACCGACAAAAATACTTTCCATTATCACTATCGGTTTTTAAATAAAATCGACACAGATGTATCTCATTGCACAAAGCTAATAATAGAAAATCACTATCGGTTTTCCATACAACCAAACACTAACACCGATAATTTTATATTTCTATCGGTTTTTAAATCCGATGCGGATGAACGTAACCTTCACATGATAGTGAACATGAATTACAATTCTTAGTCTTGTTTGATCAAAGAGAGAAAATGCCATTACTTTTAGAAATATAGTTGGAATTATTTGAAATGTTGTATAAATATACTTTAAGATACTACAAACATTTTCCAAACAGAATTTTTGAAAAAAGAGTTAGGACTGAAAAATGTGCCAACATTCACTTTGTAGGCATGATTTTTGCTTCTAAGAGTAGAAAAGCCAAAACTTCTAAAAATGAAGTCAAGTTTTTGAAAATTTTTAGAAATGAGCGTTGGACTATTTACAAGCTAGCTTTCTCAAAATATCTATAGGTTTTCAAAGATAAACCGACACAAATAATATACATGGAGACTACACCATGTAATTGCACGACAACAGCACATGAACAATATAAACATTTCAAGCACATAGCAAGTGATACAATGACGCACTCCTTTATTTACAATACAACCCTTATGATCTACACGCATGTAATTTCTTCCATGTGTGTCGTCGTCCCCACTAAGACAAGCCCCATCCATGACGAGGTATTTCATCGAATTGGTTGTATTCTTCTTCATCTACAACATTTTCAACACCAATGATTTGTCGCTTGCTGTAAAGGATGACATGCATTCTCGGATTGGCCGGATCACGCACGTAGAAGACTTGATTTGCTTGCTTTACAAGGATGAACGGATCATCTCTATAAGCGAGTCTATTGAGATCCACAAGAGTAAAACCTCTCTTGTCGACCTTCACTCCTGTAAATCCCACCCACTTACACTAGAATAATGGAACTTAGTATATTCCGTAATCGATCTCCCAAATTTCTTGATCATCCCATAATATGAGTTCATTGCCGTTGAGGATCCTCCTTTCGAGTGATGTTCATCGGACAGAGCATCTATGCTTTGAAAGATCGAAATAGCGATCAAAGGGGGGGTGAATGATCCCAAATAAAATTTCCCCACTCAAAGTACTCCAAACACTCTTGTAATAAAAATCTAAAGCACCCAAATATTTTTGTTCAAACTGGTACTTCTCATATTACACCATCTAAAACCCAAAACAATTAGACAACTATGTGTACCCTAGCTTGCATGGATAAGAACCATGAATCATATGAGGGTTTTTAAACACAATCCTGGTTGTCAAGTGTCCAAACAAAAGAGGAATCAATTCAAAAGACTTCTTTTCTAAAAGAGATAAAGCTAAAATACCAAAGACTCTTTTCAGAAAAGTTAAAGCAGATTTTCAGAGATTGTCCTCAGTTGGAATAGGTGGTTGGTGAGTTTCTGTTGCTCTAAAATTTTTGGGAATTTGTTTCCCTGGGAGCAGTAGAGTCTTGAAACACTCCACCAAAAATAACCTCAGAAATCTTTGTAGAATAAGAATGAAAAATCAAGCAATACAGAAGGTCAGGAACTTCGACCAGAAAGTTTGAGACTCGGTTTTCACTTCATAGCTCTCAAACGGTGCAATCAGTGGACTCAAGAAATTTTATACAGATGTATATATGAGTCCTGCACCTTCTCCAAAAAGAATCACATAAAAATTATTTTTATATATGTTTAGAAAAATCAAATACTGACTGCTACGTGAAGAACAAGTTCTGGACAGATTTGCAAATTGATAAAAAACTTGATCTCTAGTCTATCCAAGGGTGTAAGAAAGATGTAAAACCAAATGAACACCCTTAATACATCCTAGAAGAACAGCATTTAGAAGGAGGGGAGGCAAATCCAAATTGCATAAATGTAAATTGCAAGAATGTAAGTGCTGAATTTAATTGCGGAATTTAAGTGCATAATGTAAATTGTGTAATTTAAATGCGTAATGTAAATGCACAAAGAAAAGAAATGATTGGAGGAAACATTTCGTTTCTGGAAGGAGAGGTTACAAGGCCTCACATTCATGTGGCCAAAACTCAAAGGAGCATCAAAAACCTCAAAACCTTCAAGGGAAGGAGGCTACCCCTCCACCCCTATTTATACTACTCTTGGGCCACCTACCACCCTTGGATGAGTCCCTCAACCCTAGGGCACTCATCTAAGGGCTAGGATTAACCCACACACACACCCATGCAAGGGCTAACCCAAAACCAATACACATACCGGGTTTTCTTGCACGGTTTTGAAGCATACTACCTAGACCCACTAACCTATCAACTAGACCTCAATCAAGCGGCCCTCATTAATCCACGCGGCATCTAGCTAGCATCATCTCCTTTCCTTGTCTTCTTGACTTGCCCGGACTCCGTCTCCGATCATCTTCCGCGATCTCCCAACCGTCTGGACCTCCGACGCTCCTCGCCTAGTCCCGGTCATCCTCGCCTCACCATGACCTAGCACCGTCGCCCTGCAACCATCAAAGACAAGGAAACACATCACATAGCAATGCCCACAATGATATGCAATAAACCCATCCAACTCATCACTACCGCGCCCATACGGTGATCGCCACTCTGGTAGAGACAACTCAAATTGCTTCATTTTGAAAATCAATCCAAATCAAACTCAAACTTGAGCACACATTTCTCAAATAAAGTCAAATACTCATCACAAACATGGATGGACCTCCACATGGTCCTTCAATCTCCCACTTGATGAGTATATTGGCAAACAACACAAAAGGCATAAATTTGAGTTTGAATGAGAGAAGAAGAAAGCAATTTGATTGCGAAGCCAAACTTGGTCCAGAGAGAAAGATATAAAATCATGACCAAGTTGGCAGAAAGAGTTTAGAGCAAGACCATTTAAAGAGCAAGTTTTCCACAAAAGCTCTAAAAACCAATCATAAGTGCCAAATGTGATTATGATCCATAAAAAATAGCAAAGATTTACAAAGATCATAAGAACCAACAAGCTTTCACATTTTTGTCTCTCTTTTTTTTAATGATGCCTTTTCTACATTTTCTCCCCCTTTTGGCAATATAGGCATCAAAATGGAATTTTCTCCCTCTTTTTATGTATGCAAGAAATGCAATCGAAAGAGCTTTGAAGATTATCCAATTGATCAAAATCGAAGGATATTACACCAAGCTTGTCAATTTCAGAAGATGACTAAACTAAGACATGTCAAGTGCAAATATGAGCATAGTTTTGAATATATCATTTTTAGCAAGATTTGACAAGTGCAACACTTAGCTTTATTTTCAAAAATAGAAGAATAGCCACTCTAAGGATCAAAAGGAAAACCTAGAGTTTAACCTACTCAACACTTTGGGGAATCTAGAAGAGCATACAAGGTCCTTCGGGCTCATTTATCACTTAATGCAAATTTTGATTTATCATCATACAAGACATAGAGGGGTGCAAATGTTTGACATTATTTGCATTCTTTACCCACATATGTCTTTGTTTTTAATTTATTTGCATTTTCTTTTAACAACCAATTGACTCAAGCCGTATCGACCATCTCAAGATGAACTCTTAGGAGGATGGTCTAGGTCAAACACGATGTATTCAAGTTCATCCCAAGTGCAATGGGAAGCGGTCTTGTGAATGCAAGGTGTTGAGTCGTATGTGCACAAGAAGAGTCAATTTTGTTTAATTTTCATTTTTAGCACAATGATTCATGAGCAATTGAAGGACTCTAGCATGGATCAAACTAGTTTCACCCAAGTTGCTATAGGGACTCTAGAGAACTCCAAAATTTCTCAAATTATGGCACAAACCTCTAGAGAAGAAACCTAGCAAGCAAAAGCAACAGTTTCATCAAGTTTTTCTTTTAATGCTTATTTCATTTTTAAGCTTAGCAAGTTAAATGAACTTCGACATACCTAAGCTAGTGATTTTCTTCAAATGATGTAGCATGGTGTATAGCATGAAGAAGAAATCAATTGCATAATAGACAAAGCTCATAAAACAGAAAATGCAGTCTAAATGCAATGCATGAACAGATTCCCAAACTCCCCCTCAACAAATGAATCAATTTTAAGCTCAAATCTGGTTAAAGTTGAGTTATTATCAAGATTAGGCATAAAGAAAACCCGAATGAACTCAATAACAACCAGAAAAATAGAATGAGGAGAAGAAGTCGAGAAACTGCAAAACTGGATGGCTATAGAGCATAGAAAAGATATAAGAGACTCACTATGGCTTAGACTCGCTCTTATATTCCCCAGTGACTGACATAGGGAAGCTAACTCTAGATCCCAACTAAGGAGTGCATACAGACCCTATCTACCGAGGAGGCCCAATACCTGCTAGACTTATAAGACTGTGAGGGAACTCAACCTAGAGAGAAGAGAGAACATCTAATCACGCATGATAGCAACCTAAAGCACAAGATAAGAGGTCCATGCAAGGCATGCCAGAAGTCTAAGTGAAGTGGACTCAAACAAAGTGAAAAACAGCCCATAATCACCCAGAAAAAGAAAGGAAATGCTGGAAGAAAATATGTAGTACAAAATATACAAACCAGCTCCCCCTCAAGATAAGCCGTATGGGCTCACGACTCCAAGCTCACTCCTCAAGGCAACAAACCTGGAGTTATCCAAAGGCTTGGTGAAAAATATCGGCAAACTGGAGGTCACTCTCTACAAACTGATATCTAATATCAATGTACTTGGTCCGGGGATGCTGCACTGGGTTCTTAGCAATGCAAATAGCAGAAGTGTTGTCACAGAAAAGTGGCACACTCTGTATATCTAACCCAAAGTCCCGCAAGGTCGATCTCATCCAGAGAACACAGCTACGAGAATCGGGCTGCGACAACATACTCTGCCTCGGTGGGTATGCAACCCTGCATCGCTTCCTAGATGACCAAGAAACAAAAGAAGTGCCAATGAATTGGCAAGTGCCAGAAGTGCTCTTCCTATTTATCCTACAGCCAGCAAAGTCTGCATCGGAAAAGGCTCGAAGGGATAGACAAGAAGAAGAAGAGTACCAAATACCATAATCAGTGGTAGGCTGGTAGCACGAAGGTAACTGAAGATGCGCTTGACCGCCTGGCGGTGAGAGGCACGAGGAGAAGCCTGAAATCGGGCGCACAGACACACAGCGAAATGTATGTCCGGCCTCGAAGCAGTGAGGTACAAGAGGGAGCCGATCATGCTCTGAAACTCCTTTTGATCAGCAGGCTTACCATCCTCATCGGGCTCGAGGACAGCAGTGGTGGCCATAGGAGTCATCACTGGTTTCCCATCAGACATATCGAAGCGCTTCAGGAGGTCACGGGTATACTTGCCTTGATGCAAGAAAGTACCCTCCCGAATCTGCTTGATTTGGAAGCCAAGAAAGTAGCTCAACTCGCCAATCATACTCATCCAAACTCTGTGCTCATCACCTCAGAAAACTGAGACACAAGCGAATGAGACGAGCCACCAAAAATGATATCGTCCACATAAATCTGGACGAGAAGAAAATGCGACTCATGGTGTCGATGAGCGAGTCTTGTCTACTACGCCCATTTTGAAGTCATGGTGAGAAGATAAGACTTGAGCCTCTCATACCATGCTTTGGGGCCTACTTGAGTCCATCTGAGGGCTTTGGAGAGCTTGTATACATGACTCGGAAACTTGGGGTTCTCAAATCCTGGAGGTTGTTTGGCATAAACCTCTTCCTCAATATAGCCATTGAGGAATCCACTCTTGACATCCATTTGATAGAGCTTGAAGCCCGGGATGCGAGAGAATGCAAGCGGGATCCTAATAGCCTCTAGTCTAGCTACGAGGGCAAATGTCTCCTCAAAATCAAGACCCTTAACTTTGAGAAAAGCCTGTGCAACTAGCCTAGCCTTGTTGCGAATGACAACCCCATCCTCACTTTGCTTGTTTTTGAACACCCACTTGGTCCCAATGACATTATGACGGATGGACGTTCGACAAGCTACGGACTTTGTTCCTCTCGAAGTTTTCAAGTTCCTCATGCATAGCATTAGTCCAAGACTCGTCAAATAATGCATGAGTCACATCCTTCGGCTCAAGCGAGGCAATAAAGGCAGAGTGAAGGCGGCTGGACAAACTGATTTTGAGCGAGTGACTCGCTCAAGCGATTGCCGATGATCGATCGGTGGATAAGAACACTGAATATGACGGGAGGTCGAGAGCGAGTGGCCTCTACCTCATGCACGAAGAGGTAGGAGCAGAGCCACTAGGTGAATGAGAGTCGAAGGCAAGGTGGCCTTCCCGAGGTGCGAAATGGAAATAGGAGGCACCTCGGTGTAGAAGGGCTGGATCGGGTGGAACACCATCGTCTCCATCATCCTCATCCTCTACAAAGATGGTCTCGGAGGAAGAAGAAGAGCACGAAATATCGGGTCTAGCTCCTGGGCTAGCCTCATCAAAGGTCACTTCACGGTCTCTATGATCCTATGCGCATCGCAACTCCGGACCCTATAGCTACGAGAAGAAGTCGAATAACCGAAATATACCATCGAAGAACGAGACTCAAACTTATCCAGTTACGGACTTCAAAATAAAACACTTGCAACCAAACACACGAAAATGAGAAACACCGGGCTTTCGCCCATACCTCAACTCGTAAGAAGTGCGGTGCAAATGTACTCTCAAGAATACGATTAGAAACATGGCAAGCGTAGCTATAGCCTCAGCCCAAAACTTCCTAGAGTCTTGTACTCATCTAGCATCGTCCCGCCATCTCAACGTGGTCCTGTTCTTCCTTTCCACTCGCCATTCTGCTTTGAGGCGTAGGGAGAAAGAAGCGATGCTCTAAACCGGACTCCACACAAAAACTCTCAAAGTAGGAATTCTTGAACTCCGTGCCATTATCACTGCGTATAGCTCGTAATGCACCTGGGAGCTCAATAGACAACCTAGTGACCAAACCCCTGAAGTGAGAAAAAGTCTCATCCTTCGAGGCCATGAAAAATACCCAAGAGTATCTAGAAAGATCATCAACGATGATAAGAACATACCACTTCCCTCCTGCTGACTGCACTCTAGCTGGACCAACAGTGTCCATATGTAAAAGCTGTCCTGGTGCATCAGTCATCAGTACGGTGACTGGAGGATGAGAAGCAGTAACCATCTTGCGATGTCGGCAAGGAGAGCAAACTAGGTCTTTGACCATCTTGAGTTTGGGCAAACCCTGAATGAGATCGTGGCTGCTAACTCGGGTCAAATGATCAAAACCAATGTGACCAAGTCTCCTATACCAGAAGGAGAGATCACGGGACTCAGAAGCAATCAAACATCAAAGAGAGTCTCCAGAAAAGCAGAAAAATCAACACGAAAGACTCTTCTAAATCTAGAAATCCCGAGAACTAACCCTCCCGATGAATCAAGGATTCTCTGGGCATTACTCTTGAAGCTTACCTCGAAAGAATCATCGATAAGTGAGAAGCAGAGAGCGATTGTATTGCGACTTACTTACTAAGGCAACATCTTTAAGAATGAAATTTTGGTTAATGCAGATGGTACCTTTAGCAATTACTCTACGAAGATGCATCCCCAAAAGTGATTAACTCATCACCGGGGCTCGGACTAGGAAGAGAACCAACGAGAATCTCGATCATATGGCGAGAACACGAGTCAACAATCCAAACATCTCCCTTCCCCATCCGACGACCTCGTCCGAGTCGCTGTAGAGCTCGGAGTCGCTGATGCCGTTGGCGTCGGCCATGAAGCACATGCTGGAGAAGTCATCGCCGCCCTTCTTCTCTTGCAGTTCATCCTCGCCTCGTCGCTCCATGTCTCCGTGTCGGAGAGGTTGATGTCGTCAAGCACGGCGAGGATGCGGTGGAAGAGCTTCTTGTTCTTGGAGAAGTTGCGGTACTTCTTCTCATGCATCACTCAAGAAGCTGGAGGCTTCTTGTTGCGGTTCTTGTCGATGTAGTCGTTCTTTGCCGAACCGCCGACATCGTTCTTAGCCCTCTCGATTTAGGCGGTTTGCTCGAATGTGGTTGGGGCCACCACACTCAAAGCAGTGATCATCCCACCTCTCTTCTCTCTCTCACTCTCTTGTATGCATATGAAAATTTGCGAGCAAGAAGAGCAAGCTCATTTTCTGAAAATTTTCCAGGTTGGTCATCGCTTAGCTCGCAAAGGCGGAGAGAGAAACCAATGAAGAATCGAAAGAGAGGATCAATGGGATCGGTGACCAAAGCCATCGACTGAGACTTCGTCTTCCACGAGACGACGTCGATCTCATGAGTCTTGAGGTGGGAATAAAGCCCGTCAAGAGTCAAAGTCGACAGGTCAGTGGTGTCCTTCATGGTGGTCACCTTCATCTCCCAAACGCGCAAATCGAGTGCGGTCAAGAAATGTCGAGCATTATCCGAGTCAGGGTATATACAACCAACTGCTCGAAGATCGCTCAAGATCTTGGTAAAATGACCGAAGCACTCATCAAGACTCTCACGAGATGTTGTTCAAACTTGTTGAACTCACGCTTGAACTAGTCTGCCTCACGGTCTTGATTTGAGTAGTGCCCTCATGGTAAGCATCGAGGTCACCCAAATATCGTGGAGGAACGAAGGTGAGAAATCCTATCATACTCACTGTGGCTAAGACCCTATATGAGGATGTTCCTTGCCTTAGCGTTCGCCTCAATGTCAGTCATATTTCTGGCCGTGACGTTTTCATCAGCAGGAACCTCATACGGGAGTTTAACCTTCTGCCATATCAGGAAGCCCTGGGCAGTGATGTATGACTCCATCCGCGATTTACAAAATGAAAAATCAACTCCATCAAAAATGGGAGGCTTGGTGGAATACTTGTCCATCGCCATGGCTCTTGAGACTGGTCAAGATCTATAGAAGAGCAAAACCAGCTCTGATACCAATTGAAAGATCGAAATAGCGATCAGAGGGGGGGGGGTGAATGATCCCAAATAAAATTTCCCCCACTCAAAGTACTCCAAACACTCTTGCAATAAAAATCTAAAGCACCCAAGTATTTTCGTTCAAACTGGTACTTCTCATATTCGCACACCCTCTAAAACCCAGAACAATTAGACAACTATGTGTGCCCCTAGCTTGCATGGATAAGAACCATGAATCATATGATGGGTTTTTTAATTACAATCCTGGTTGTCAAGTGTCCAAACAAAAGAGGAATCAATTCAAAAGACTTCTTTTCTAAAAGAGATAAAGCTAAAATACCAAAGTGTCTTTTTAGAAAAGTTAAAGCAGATTTTCAGAAATTGTCCTCAGTTGGAACAGGTGGTTGGTGCATTTCTGTTGCTCTAAAATTTTTGGGAATTTGTTTCCCTGTGATCAGTAGAGTCTTGAAACACTCCACCAAAAATCACCTCAGAAAGCTTTGTAGAATAAGAATGAAAAATCAAGCAATACAGAAGGTCAGGAACTTCGACCAGAAAGTTTGAGACTCGGTTTTCACTTCATAGCTCTCAAATGGTGCAATCAGTGGACTCAAGAAATTTTATACAGATGTATATATGAGTCCTGCACCTTCTCCAAAAAGAATCACGTAAAAATGATTTTTATATATGTTTAGAAAAATCAAATACTGACTGCTGCGTGAAGAACAAGTTCTGGACAGATTTGCAAATTGATAAAAAACTTGATCTCTAGTCTATCTAAGGGTGTAAGAAAGATGTAAAACCAAATGAACACCCTTAATACATCCTAGAAGAACAGCATTTAGAAGGAGGGGAGGCAAATCCAAATTGCATAAATGTAAATTGCAAGAATGTAAGTGCTGAATTAAATTGCGGAATTTAAGTGCATAATGTAAATTGCGTAATTTAAATGCGTAATATAAATTCACAAATAAAAGAAATGATTGGAGGAAACATTTCATTTCTGGAAGGAGAGGTCAAAGGAGCATCAAAAACCTCAAAACCTTCAAGGGAAAGAGGCTGCCCCTCCACCCCTATTTATACTACTCTTGGGCCACCTACCACCCTTAGATGAGTCCCTCAACCCTAGGGCACTCATCTAAGGGCTAGGATTAACCCACACACACAGCCATGCAAGGGCTAACCCAAAACCAATACACATACCGGGTTTTCTTGCACGGTTTTCAAAGCATACTACCTAGACCCGCTAACCTATCAACTAGACCTCAATCCGACGGCCCTCATTGATCCACGCGGCATCTAGCTAGCATCATCTCCTTTCCTTGTCTTCTTGACTTGCCCGGACTCTGTCTCCGATCATCTTCCGACGATCTCCCAACCGTCTGGACCTCCGACGCTCCTCGCCTAGTCCCGGTCATCCTCCGCCTCACCATGACCTAGCACCGTCGCCCTGCAACCAGCAAAGACAAGGAAACACATCACATAGCAATGCCCACAATGATATGCAATAAACCCATCCAACTCATCATTACCACGCCCATACGGTAGATCGCCACTCTGGCAGAGACAACTCAAATTGCTTCATTTGAAAATCAATCCAAATCAAACTCAAACTTGAGCACACCTTGCTCAAATAAAGTCAAATATTCATCACAAACATGGATGGACCTCCATATGGTCCTTCATGCTTACACCACTGTTTTGAACAGTATTCTTCGCATCCTGACTTTCAGTGTAAATGGTGTACCCATTAATATCGTACCCTTGCCATGTCTGTACATTAAATCTAGGTCCGTTAGCCAACCATTTGATAGTCTCACTAACAGAAACCTCCGCCTTTTGTTTAAACCATGTGAGAAATGTATCGTTGTGTTCTCGCATGATGGAAAGCTCATCCAAATGTGGATTCTCTTCCCGTAATATTGACTTGTGCTGCTTGATGTACCCTAGAACTTCTGTGCTGTGCTGCAAGACTATCAGATGTGCTTTGCAATAGATATCAAACCGTGCCCTCGTTTTTTTTTACCAATAGTTCCTTTGCCAGCAAGTCTGCCCTCAAGGCGAGATAGAGGAACACCGATTGCTTGTCTTTTCGTGAGATAGTCCACACAGAACTCAATAACCTCTTCAGTCCATAACCTTCAACAATACTACCTCAGGCTTTGACCAATTCTTCACGTCGGACTTTAATATAACCATGTACCTCTCGAACGGATACATGTAACTTAGGAATGCGGGACCACATATCTTAATCTCTCTAACAAGGCGAACAACAAGGTGGACCATGACGTTGAAGAACGATGGTGGGAAATGCATCTCAAGTTGACATAGAGTCTGCACCACCTCACTCTGTAAGTTGTCTAGCACATCAGGTTCAATAACTTTGCAGGAGATCGCATTGAAGAAATAACATAGCTTCGTGATTGCAAACCTGACATCCTCTGGCAAAATATTTCTGATTGCAACTGGGAGCATTTTGGTCATCAAGACATGGCAGTCGTGGGTCTTCATGCCCAGCAACTTCAAATCATCCAGGGACATAAGTTTCTAAATGTTTGCGGAGTAGCCCGATGGAACTTTAATACCTCCGAGACACTTGCAGAGGTCTTCTTTCTCCTTCTTGGATAGCGTGTAGAATGCAGTGGGGATGTACAGACTTTTTCTATCCACCTCAATCACTTCAAGCCTGGGCCTGATAACCATGTAGGCCATGTTGCAACGAGCTTCACACCATCCTTGGTCTTCCCAAGTATGTTCAACAGGATACCAACCAAATTGTCATAGACATTCTTCTCAACGTGCATGACATCAATACAATGTCGGACATCTAACTCCTTCGATCTGTAAGTCCCAAAATATGGACCTCTTCTTCCAAATAGTCCTAGGACAAACAGATTCTGGCTCTTTCCATCTGAAGTTCGATATCCTCCACACGTGAATATACTTGCCTTCAACTCATAGGTGCGGGGCGAGCGGACTTCCCTCTTCCTATCAAATTTGTCATCCATCTTATGGTATCGATGACTTCGAGGTAGAAACCTACGGTGACCCATATACATAGTTTTCTTGGAATTCGGCAGCCATAGGCTCTCAATCTCCTCTTCACAAATAGGACACGCTTTGGCTCCTTTCGTACTGTAGCCCACCAAATTACCAAGGGCAGAAATCATTTATGGTACAAAATACCATTGCATGTAGGGTGAAATGCTCTCTTTGTATGCATCCCACACCACGACTCCCTCATTCTACAATTTTACCAAATCCCGATCATTCGAGCAAGGTACACATCAATATCATTTCCGATTATTTGGGTCCCGAGATTAGCAACACATCATGATATACTTCGCTTCATACACAAGCAAGGAGGAGGTTGTAGATACACAATGGCGGCCACATCTTGTGACAAGCGCTCATGTTACCAAGCAGATTCATTCCATCGATACTCAACCCAAATCTTATGTTCCACATTTGGCACCAAACTCCTCATGTTTCCAATCGATGTTTCTCCATTGAGCGAATCGTGGTGTCTCGACTTGCCATCTTCCTTCGAGACTCATAATGCCAACGCAACAATTTTGCCTCTCGGGATTTGCAAACAACCACTCCAAACGGGGAATGATAGGCAAGTACCACAATACCTTGGCCGGTGCACCTTTAGTGACCTCTTCACCGCCTTGCCCGGGCTCTTACGCTTCTTGTCGTTACGCTTCTCCTTTTGTTTGTATCGGGGCACACCACAAACTGGACAAACGTGCAGTTCCTGATGTGCGTTACGGTACAAGATGCAATCATCCAGACATGCATGTATCCTTTCTATTTCCATTCCCATGGGACATAGTAGCTTCTTCACTTCATAAATGCTTGTTGGAAACTCGTTTCCCTCCAGAAGAAGATATGATAGAAGAACTAGAAGTGCATTGAAACTTGTATCATCCATGATGTTTTGCTTCTGATTCGAACAATGCAAGGACCGAACCAAACTTGGTGTATTCTGCTTTGCAACCTGTGAACAGCGGTTTGGCAACATCTTCCATCAAGCTTTTAAACTTTTTATACTCTCTTTCTGTGTAATTACCCTCCACTTTGCTCCAAATTCTCCTCCTCAAATATATCAAGCTGCAACTCGTCATCCGGTACCACAGTGTCTTCGTTGCACACCTGAAGGGTACTACCTGTCTCCCCGTGATGGATCCAACACGTGTAATTCCTCATGAAGCCACGTCGAATCAGGTGGTCCTCAATTTGAGGTAAGTTGTTTAATCTTCTCAGATTGGTGCAATCAATGCAAGGACAATATATGAAGTTTACACCCCTCCTCACCATGTCCTCTTCTGCAATTCTTTTAAACTCCTTAGCACCCCTCTCAAATTCAGCACTCACACGACTTTTCTGATACATCCATTCCTCACGGTCCATCTGCAATTAAACTTCACACAATAAATTAAAGAAAAACTGGAGCGACACCTAGCTAGCTAGCTATTTGAAATATTGAGACATCATTTCAGTTAATATTACCTTTGCAAAATAGAGGACAGGTTCCAAGATATATAAAATATATACTCCCGATCGATACGTAGATTCTTCCCTAGTTTAGAG
The DNA here is from genome assembly GCA_036346275.1 of Otatea glauca. Lineage (NCBI taxonomy): Eukaryota > Viridiplantae > Streptophyta > Magnoliopsida > Poales > Poaceae > Otatea > Otatea glauca. The sequence continues at coordinate 22,180 of JAYEVK010000135.1, forward strand.
CTTCCAATTCCCTAGATAGGAGACATACATTGCAAACATCAACAATGATATAGAATGAACTAATTATATAGTGTAGTAGCTTGTAAATCTTTTGATTACAACGAAACAAAACAAGAGTACCAACGATGACTCCTAATCTCTAAATAGGTTAGGTCCTAATCCCATTGGAGGATATGTGGTTCGAGCAAGTTTCTAAGCCGTCGTACAACTCCAGAGAAAATTTCGACAGCATCTCCCCGTTGTTCTCTGGATACACGTATCGACAACAATTCAAGAGGGGTGTGTATCTGGAGAATACCAGGGAGATGCTACCGAAATCTACTCAAGTAATACAACGACTTAGGAACTTGCGAACCACATATCCTCGCTATCTAAAGAAGCGTGGACAATTCGAGATTGCTTGCTTATAATATGCTATTTCGATCGGCATATTTGTAAACAAGCACCCTCGAAAAGGAGCCGTAGGTTCCTGACCTAAACTCTAACATTCATCACATGATAGCAACAATAATTCCATATTAACATGAGAGCACTACGAATTAAGATAATTAAATACATGTGTGTTTGTCAAATAAAGAGTGCAAAATCTGATAGTATATACATAATACTAGTGCAACCTAAACTTTCTTCACGACATGTCAAAATTACATAGTGCAAAATTGAAAGAGTTTGAAGGAATACTCACATTTTGAAGAAACCCACAAATTTTGCAAAATAAGGGGAAATCTCCCAGGCTAGGCTTCAAATTTACCCTCTTAACACCCACCCATGAGGATTTCAATTTTTCTCACCCAAGTATTGCTTCCAACTACAGAATATGAGCTATTTTTTCGGGTGGCGGCGGAGAAATATCCTCTGGAACAACAACAGAGGAGAGTTCAGCCCGAGGGGTATAAATAACCTAGCGAGACATATCACAATCGGTTCTCACTTAAGAAGCGATTGTGATGTCACACATCACTATCGGTTCTCACTTGGCGATAGTGATGTGATCATCACATCACTATTTGTTCTTATGTGAGAGCGATAGTGATGTGCATTATCATCACTATCGGTTCTCACATAAGAAGCGATAGTGATGATTACATGCACATCACTATCGGTTCTTATGTGAAAAGCGATAGTGATCTGCATGCTCATCACTATTGCTTCTCACATAAGAAGCGATAGTGATGTGCACTCGGTTCTTTTGTGAGAACCAATAGTGATGTGAATGATCATCACTATCGCTTCTCACAAAAGAAGCGATAGTGATGAGCACGTGCACATCACAATCGGTTCTTTTTTGAGAATCGATAGTGATGTGCATGAACATAACTATCGCTTCTCACATAAGAACCGATTATGATGTGCCCAGTGTACATCACATTCACTTCTAACCTGAGAACCGATAGTGCTTATTATTAACACCTCTCCTAAGTCATCTATCAAAATCGTTTTTTCCTAAAAACTTAAGAACCGACCCAGATGAAGTGATAGTGATGTACCATTCTGTAGTAGTGATCCCTAAAAAGATCGTTTCATTGAAGTTCATGTATCCTGCTACGAAAAATAATCTTCGAAGCCTCGTTTTTCTTTTCCACCTAAACAACGTAATAAGTAAGGTTGAGTACTTTCGTACTCCGTAAGACTCAAGTGATATTTGCAAATGCAGTATTGTAGGCTATGTCAAAGGAGGCTTCTACAGATAATTTGCACAAAGAGAAATTGAATTTGTAAATCAAGTTGTAATTTTCAAGCGAATTCATAAAAGCATGTTTGGTGATATAAAAGTAAGTCAAGCATAAGTAATAACTCACGATCCTTCACAGCGTGAACATCGAATCATCCATTGCCAACACGTGGTTCAAATCTGAAACAATCACCTTCCAACAAATGTCCCCAATCCAATCCATTTAGAAAAATACCAAACTTCTAACTATGTGATGACTTTACCAAGATCCCATAACCGCGGGAATGGCTAATCGATTAGATTTACACTCTACAGATGTGTACAAGTTTACCCACAAGACATGACTAACTCTTTATGCAAGCTATTAGCACACTTCCTTTGGTTTGCCGCAAAGAGTCATGACATAACCGTTACATTACTGAACCCTAACTTTGCACCAGCCTGGTGACAACAAACCCATACTATGGTGGCAGAAGGTACAATCACTGTACGACAAATGGTTATACACCCCATTGTGCTACTTCTCCTCACAGCATGGTGTACACCGTTGTATCGGTAAACGTTTGTTCCATTATCACCTCGGTGTGGACGTCCCTTCGAGCAATCAATCACAGATGGCCCGTACTAATACAGCCTTCCAATGTGCAAAGCCAGTTTTAAGTAACTTAACAGGTTAAGGCCGTCCCATACCAACCTTGTGGTTGCACGTGTTTCTTGGCCTAAAAACAACCCATAGTTCGGTCCTTAATCTGACCTGGGCGATAATCTCCCCCTACACTATGTGCAAGTCACGTGCACCTCCGGCTATTGCCAATAATCACCCGCATCAAAACCATAGTTTTATTTTGAGTTTTTATACCAAAATTCAAATAATCATCATCATATCTCAATATCTCCAATGATCAGTTTATCCAATATGTTCATCCCAAATCTAAAGCATGGCTAAGCATGATTATTAAATCGCTTATAACCAAAGTGACATCATAAATATTGTCTAACCTTAATTCTAGGTTTATCAAGGTTTATCTGTCAATACTTATCAAGGAAGTTCCATGAGACAATAGGTATATCTACAAGTGCCACAATATAACAAATTTACAGAAACTACATGCATGCATAAATTGATTTAGTAAAACAAAGTGAAAATTAAACACTGGGATCAATATGATCAAAGGGGGTGCTTGCCTTGCTTAACCGTTGTTTACAAAAAAGTCTTGGTCGTGGCTGGCGTTGTTGTGATGGAATTAATGGCGTCGATTCTACGTCGTTCAACGAAAATATAGCAAATAGCAAAATTTAAATAAGGGCAAAAAGAAGATGGACAGAATACCAAATAAAGACTTGCTATAGAAACAAGCGAGGTTCATGATTTCGGGTTAGTGTTGAATGATTTCATGTTCTCGTGGTTTTAGTCAAATATATATTTGTATATACATCCATATCGTTAATAGCTTGAAGCGATGCACAATTTCTTTTATAGATTATTTATTCTTATTTTACAAATGAAGAGGCTAAAATTATGTATTCTTGTATTTATAATTTTGAATTCTAGATGCTAAAATTATTTGGATTAATAGAAGTAAGACATTAGCTAAAGGTTTCTTAAGCTCAATTATTCATATAATATGTTTTTGGCGACCATAACACTTATGGTTATTGTACTAGCAGGATTCAGATGAAAAGCAAGTTGTAAGAAGAATATTGTGAAATATATGAAACAGTGTCTTCATAACTTGACCTAGAAATGCACGAGGAGAGACAAGGCCCGATGGATAACCTCGCGCCAAGCCTTGTTGCCGTGCGGAAGGGATACATCCTATAGGCAGTTGAACATGCATTTAGATATAAAGATACGATTCTAATCCAAGTTATTAACAGGGTAGATAAATATATGAACTCTATCCTGTAACCGATTAGAATCATAAAACCGATCGGAATCTCTTAACCGATCGGGACTCTGTAAACCGCCCCACCCCCACTATATAAGGGAGAGGGCAGGCAACAACAAAAACATCGAGCACACGAGCAATCATAGATCCAGGAGATTCACATAATCCCAGCACACAGGACTAGGGTATTACCTCCTCCGTCGAGGGCCTGAACCTGTCTAAACCTTTGTCTTGTATGACCTTCGAGTTTGAAATCTAGCGCCTGCCCCATAAATTTATTGCCGACTACAAAAGTCGACAGTTGGTGCGCCAGGTAGGGGAAGCGCTATAATCTTTTCCTACAAACTCGATGGCAGCAATCAGCGGAGTCATCGCCACCTTCGTCTCCGGCCAGGCTTTTCGCTGGAAGCACGGACCGTCATGATCTGCGTGGACAACATATCCGCTGGACTGATCGGATCAATCGGTAAAGATCGAGCCGACCCATCTCAGGTATGTCACTCTGACTCGGCTAGCAAACCAGCCGGCGTCGCGAGGAGTTGCTACGATTTTCGTGGCATCTACGCAATAGAAGAGCAGAAGACCGATCTCCAACGCCCGGCAAGAGATTCAAGAAGCTACGGAGGAAGATCGTCTTCTTCGTAAGGGTAAGGAGGTACAAGTGCGATCGCTTGATCTACGCAGCCACAATATCCGTGAGGACATCCTACAATCGATTGGGAGACCAAGTGTCTTCCACACACCGCTCTGAGAACATCGTCGCTTCAAGGCGCTCCTCGACACGCTTTCGATCCGGCGGCCTCGATCGTGGCGGATCAAAACCATGGTGACGGCGGCCATTGGCGAATCGGGAAAAGCCGGTAGGAGAAGTGCACTCACGCTCCCCGCGGCTACCCGCCGCTAGCGATCGAATCGGCGATCGGTGCCCAATACAAGCGATCGGAGATGTCGCGAGAATCTCGACCGCGACCTTCGCCGAGACATCACCGCCAAACCGCAAGAGCGGGGCGAGGAAAAACGGCGCTGGCGCTCGGCGACTACGAGCGTTTGGCGCCGGCCACGATCGGCGGAGCACCAAAGGTGCGACAAGCTGCGCGGGTCGGGCGACAACAACGATCGTCGAGTCATGGGCTCGCGGCGCCAAACTCCACCCGGCGTCGCGATCACGATCACCGAGGCGAGGCCCGCCACGCCGAACTCCCCCTCATCATGATGCGGATCCATCGGCGGAATCCGGCGGTCACTTCGGTTCGCCGAGTGGTATAACTGAAGGCTTCAATCCCAAGCGCATCATTAAGTTTAGCGGGAGCGAGATCAGGAAGCTTGGCTCTGAGTCTATGCCTTGGCGGTCAAAGCGGTGGGGCAATCAAAGCGTTATGGCAAATTATCTGCGGTCAATCTCACCCTTCAACTCAAGCATGGCTCACTAGACTCCTGCCAACTCGGTGGACTCCTGAAGCGATCTCTGTGATCAATTTATCACTAACTCTCAGGGAACCTATGAGAGGCCTGGCACCCCATGGGACCTATATCAGCTTCACCAGAAGAAGGACGAAACGCTGAGGGATTTCATGCGGCGCTTCATGCAGAAGAAAAACACCATCAGGGATGTATCTGATGTAGTGGTGGTGGTAGCCTTTCAGAAAGGGGTAGTGATCTAGATCTGATCAAGAAAATGTCCAGGAAACCACCGGCCTCCTTAAAGGAAATGTTTGCATTGGCCGACCGCTACGCCACGGCCTCAGACGTCCTAGCCGAGCGCCAAGAAGATCGCCCGCAACAAAAGAAAAAAGGCGACAGGGCCGAGTCCTCCAAGCACAAAGACAAAAAGCTGAAAGCCAAGGAGCTAGTCGCGGTAGCAGAACGCAGTCGGCCCCAAGCCACGCGGAGGGAGGTGCTCGATTACAGTACCATCATGGAAGCGATCTGTCCTTTCCACCCTAGAGGTAAGCACGCCGCTAAAGACTGCTTTACTTTGAAGCGTTTTGCATGCAAAAGCAACAAGCAGCCGTGTCCAGCGAACGAAGAGGAGGCCAAGAAGAAGGACCCTCCTAGCGAGGACGATTATCAGGAACCCAAGCACGAGTTGAACTACATATATGGGGGCTCCACCGGATACAAGTCCAAGTGGAAACAAAAGCTTACCGCTCGGTTGATCAATGCGGTGGAAACGGCAACCCCCCAGTATTTAAAGTGTTCTGAAGTCCCGATCACCTTCGATCGCACGGATCACCCCAATCGAGTTCTACATCCGGGTAAGTACCCTCTAGTGCTCGACCCTGTTATTCGCAGTGTAAAGCTCAAGAAAGTTTTGATTGATGGAGGGAGTGGACTCAACGTCTTGTTCTTCAAAACCCTCGACGACATGAACATCCCCCGCTTGGAGCTAAGGCCCAGCTCACAGCCGTTCCACGGGGTGATCCTTGGGGCATCTTCGTTTCCTCACGGACAGATTACTTTTCCTGTCACATTCGGTACCAAAAGCAACTATTGGACCGAGTATGTAAATTCGAGGTAGCGGATTTGAGGCGGCGTATCACACTATCTGGGAAGACCGGTGCTGGTTTGGTTCATGGCCGTCCGCACTACACCTATTTGATGATGAAGATCTTAGGGACGAAGGCGTCATCACGATTCGCAGCGACATCAAGTGATCTTTGGAATCGGCCAGAGAATTTTGTACTTGCTGAGCTGCAGGAGGCAACCGCTGAGGGGAAGAATATCCAGGCAGAGGCAGCCACGTTGCAGGAAGAAGACGAACGAATCAAGAGAATTATCCTCAACCCATCTGACTCGTCCAAAACGACTCTGATCGGGATAGGGCTCGGGGATAAATAGGAAGACGTGCTCGTCACCTTCCTCTGGGCTAACAAGGGCATCTTTGCCTGGAAACCATCCGACATGCCAGGAGTTCCTAAGGAGGTGATCGAGTATTCTCTACACGTCGACGGAAAGGCAAAGCCAGTCAAGCAGAGACTCCGGCGGTTCGCTCCAAATCGTCGGAACGCCATCAAACAGGAGATCACCAAGCTATTAGCTGCAGGTTTCATCAAAGAAGTGTATCATCCCGATTGGTTGGCAAACCCTGTACTAGTTCAAAAAAAGAATAAAACTTAGCGCATGTGCGTTGGTTATACTGATCTCAACAAGGCATGTCCGAAGGATCCCTTTGGGCTACCTCGAATTGATCAGGTGGTTGACTCAACCGCCGGGTGTGAGATCCTGAGTTTCCACGATGCCTACTCAGGGTATCACCAGATTCGCCTAAAGGCGGAAGATCACATCAAGACTTCATTCATCACGCTCTTTGGGGCCTTTTGCTATACCACGATGTCTTTCGGGTTAAAAAATGCTGGTGCAACTTATCAGCGCGCAATACAACGGTGTTTTCATGCCCAACTCGGACGCAATGTGGAGGCATACATGGATGATATCGTGGTAAAGACTCGGGAGAGGAAGGACCTTATCGCCAACCTAACCGAGATGTTCGAAAGTCTAAGGGCCTTTAGCTTGAAGCTTAATCCCGAGAAGTGTGTTTTCGGAGTACCTTCAGGAAAACTGCTCGGGTTTATCGTCTCCCAACGAGGTATTGAGGCCAATCCAGAGAAGATCAAGGCCATATCAAATATGGAACCGCCGACTTGCCAAAAGGACGTCCAGAAGCTTACAGGTTGCATGGCCGCACTCAGCAGGTTTATTTCCCGACTGGGTATGCGAGGTATGCCATTCCTTAAACTCCTCAAGAAGCAGGACAAGTTCCAGTGGACGCCTGAGGCACAGCAAGCGTTCGAAGATATGAAGTCCTTCTTAACGACGCACCCGGTCTTGGTTTCACCGATGCCGGAAGAACCTCTGTTACTTTATATCGCGGCAACGACTCACGTAGTCACCGCTACAATCATCGTAGAAAGGGACGAGCCGGGGCATGTGCAGAAGATCCAACATCCGGTCTATTTTATCAGCGAAGTCCTGAGTGAGTCTAAGGTGTGGTATCCACAAGTGCAAAAATTATTATACGCCGTACTTCTTACATCTCGCAAACTCAAGCACTACTTCCAAGAGCACATTGTTTCGGTGGTCACTTCCTTCCTGCTAGGAGATATACTTCACAACCAGGAGGCCACCGGGAGAATTGCGAAGTGGGCAGTCAAGCTCGGAGCCTTTGATATCTTATTCAAGCCTCGCACAGCCATCAAATCTCAAGCGCTCGTCGAAATTACTACCGAGTGGATAGAACTTCAAAACCCGGCGGTCGTCAAGGAACTCGAGTATTGGATGATGTATTTCGATGGTTCCCTCATGCTCAACAGCGCGGGTGCTGGTATAGTGCTCATATCACCAAGTGGAGAACGGTTAAGGTACGTTCTGCAAATACTTTTTCCCGCGTCAAACAACGTCGCCGAGTATGAGGCACTCATCCATGGGCTCCGTATCGCCATATCGTTCGGTATCTGACGTCTGATGGTTCGCAGAGATTCAATGCTCGTGGTCAATCAGGTGCAAAAAGAATGGTCCTGCATCGAAGACAACACAGCTGCCTATTGCCAGGAGGTACGCAAGCTTGAAGGCAATTTTGACGGATTGGAACTTGTTCATGTGCTCCGTCGGGTCAATGAAGCAGCTGATGACCTAGCAAAGATGGGATCTGGTCGGTCCACAGTGCCCGTGGGAGTATTCGTCGAAGAAATTCATAAGCCCACAATAAGCACTTGGCCAAAGTCGGACATCCTAGTGGAGAAGAATGTAGAGGCAGAAGTCCTGATCATTACCCCCAATTGGACAGCTCCGTATCTAGACTATTTGATAAAGGACGAGCTACCTGAAGACCGCATGCAGGCCGAGCGAGTAATGAGCCGAAGCAAGAGCTATGTGGTGATCAAGGAAGAACTCTATCGCAAGAGCTCCTCTGGTGTACTACGACGGTGCATATCAGAACAAGAAGGAAGAGATCTTCTCAAGGAAATCCACTCGGGAGTTTGTGGGAATCACGCGGCGTCATCAACCCTAGTTGGCAAGGCTTATCGTTAGGGATTTTTTTTGCCGACTGCTGTCACCAATGCAGAGGATATCGTTCGGATATGCGAAGGATGTCAGTTCTTTGCACGACAGGTGAACAAACCAGCACAGGAACTGCAGACCATCCCAATCACCTGGCAGTTTGCGGTTTGGGGGCTTGACATGGTAGGACCTTTGAAGAAGGCTCAAGGTGGTTACACTCATCTCTTCATGGCCATCGATAAATTCACCAAATGGATTGAGGCCAAGCCAGTCGCCACAATCACAGCCGCTAAGGCCAAAGAATTCTTCCATGAAATCGTGGTTAGGTTCGGCGTACCAAACCGAATCATCACGGATAACGACACCCAATTCAGAGGTGGCATATTTCAAGACTGGTGCAGCGAACTCGGCATAAAGATTTGCTTCGCATCAGTAGCACAACCCCAAAGCAATGGGCAAGTCGAGCGAGCCAACGGCATGGTGCTACAAGGCCTAAAGGCAAGAATTTTTTATCGTCTCAAACCATACGCCACTCGGTAGGTCAAAGAATTGCCTTTGGTGCTCTGGGGGCTGCAAACTACCCCCAGTAGAGCAACCGGGCAGTCACCTTTCTTCCTGGTGTATGGCTCGGAGACGGTCCTCCCCACCGAGTTAGAATTCGGATCCCCGCGGGTTCGGAGCTATGAAGAAGTCGCTTCGGAAGAAAGCCAGCTAGAAGACCTCGACCGACTAGAAGAAGCCAGGGACATCGCAACAATTCAGTCAGCAAGATACCTTCAGGGCTTACGTCGCTATCACGGTAGCAATGTAAGGAGCCGCGCATTCTCCAAAGGAAATGTGGTCCTTAGAAAGGATCAGAAATGCGAGCATAAGCTCTCCCCAAGTTGGGAAGGCCCTTACGTCATCGATGAGGTAACATGTCCTGGGGCTTATAAGCTCAAGCATGAAGACGGCACAATTATCAGCAACAACTGGAACATAGAACAGCTACGAAGTTGTTTCACTGGAACTTTGTAATTCAATTGTTTCTTTATGAATAAATGTTTGCTCTTAAAGTTGTTCTCGTATAATCTTCTCGAAAATTATGCATCCGAGTTCCTTGCTCCTACAAATTTTAAGACTCTGAGACATGCGTCATGAATCACGCCTCAGAGCCTGGGGGCTGGACTAGTCGGACATGATATGTCAAAGCCACTCGAGCAAAGCAGCATATTTAAAGACAAAATGCAAGAACAAAGAAATACTTTCAATTATTTGTTTACAGGTCCAAGGTTTCCGCGACAGCCGAAGAAGCATCCTTTACTTCCTCCCAGAGTTCGGCTGCCCGGTCTTCATCCACGTTACAGGCATAGCCATCCTTAATAGCCTTAAGATCCACTCGGGAATAAAGCGACTTGGTGATCGCCAGAGCCTGGCTAGCGCCATTGGTCGTCGTTTCCTTCAAGAGTATCTTAAGCTCCTTGGGGGCTTCCTCTAGTTGGGAGATGACTTGGTCCCTGTTGAGCAGCCTCTCACCTCCGGGATGAAGCAACTTCAGCTACAGCTCAGAGGCCTCGCGAAGCTTGTAGCAAGACGTTTCAAGGGCCTCAACCCTCTCGTTATAAACGGCGTATTGCACCCGCATCTTGAACTTTTAGTCTGCAAGCAAAACCGATTATCAAGAAATGCCAAGAAGGCAATGAAAACAAGGGAGGGCCAAGCCGCTGAGCGTACCTTCTATCTCCTTCTCCGACTTCAATTTGGAGGCCTCCGAGACCTTGAGTTTCTCTTGAAGCATTGCAACAATGGAATCCCGAGCTGACACGGAGATAAGGAAATCAAAAGACCAGACGATTGAACAAGAGCACGGGGTGGTCCAGGAAATATTTACCTCTAAGGGAGCCAACGACGTCTAGCTTCTCCTACCGCAGGGTTTTCCGCTCTTCCCGCAATGCTTGGACCTCTAACCGAAGAACTCGCAGCTCGGCTGCATGTCCAGCCTTGATCTACTCCAAGTCAGCCAGATATTCCTGGCATGTCTTGACCTTCGGGAGCATCTTCTGGAGGTATTCGGATTTCTTTTCAGAGCGTTCTCCCAATTTCTGTAACCATCACAGGGGAATGTGACAACAGGCTAACCGGCACAAGCACGAAGGTGATAAGAGTAGTGAAAGTATTACCCGAGCCAGGCGAGCACAAGCGGTGGCATGACTGTAAAAGTCATTCATTTCTCTCTCTTCCTCCGAGTCGTCCAAGAACTTCAAGCCGTCTTCCTCATCAACCCACGCGGTTTGCATTATGAGTTGAGGGCGGGCAAGAGTCGGCGGAACTCGGGAGATCTCTTCAACTTCGGGGGATGGACGAGCGATGGGCTCTTGCGCAGCAGGACCCGATGCCGAAGCATGGGGTGTCGGTGAAGGCGGCTGGGGCTCGGAGGGCGCTCCTGTGTCCCCGGGCGAGGCCTCCTCAACCAAGACATGAACGTCCTGGGGCTCGGTTTCTTCAGGGGCCCCGGATGGCATATCAACAGGAACTTCGTACGAAGGAGTCCTATAAGAAGAACGATCAGAAATAAGCTGGCAAAATGCGTCAAATAAGAGTCGATGGTTCATCAAACCTGTCGGACTTCTTCATTCTCATTGGGGGCTTCTTTCGGGTGGCAGAGCCACTCCCGGAGGGACCACTCGGAGCGCTACAAATGGGAACCCTGGGCTCCTCCCGACTAACCGAGTCTCTCAGAATTGGACTCAGTTGTACCACGGGCTCGTGGGGAAGGGGAGCCGAAGACACTGGGTCTCGTGCTAGCGGTTCGTGAATTTTGGGACCACCAGTCGGGCGCCAGGTCTTTGCAGGGTCCTTGGCAATCACTTTCTTCCCCTTCTTGGCAACGGGGTCTCCAGCCAGGGAGCTCACAGGTCGTTTAAAGGGAGCGCTCTTATGAACGGGCATCTCCGGGAGAGGCGCATCACTAAAGAAAGCCAATCGATCCTAGAAAGGAGTGTTAAAACAGTTAAGAGTCATTCAGAGGCAAATGTCAAAATCTATCAGCTAAACTTTCTTACCTCAGGAGGAGGATTTGATGCAGTGAAGGACTTCGGGCATTTGGCGGTGGACATCTCTACGCTCGGGATGAAAAAGTCACCTACCCGAGCATATACCTGCTCCTTCGACACTGCTTCGGGCAGTTCCCGGGTCGGATCGTCCTTTCCTTCAAATGCGTATCCTAGATGGACTCGCTCTTTCAGAGGTTGTATCCGGCGAACAGCAAAATGGCGGGCAAGGCTAACTCTCGTGAGACCATCTTCCTTCAATTTGTTGATCAGCACCAAGAGGTATTGCACCTAATCCAGATTGCTAGCATTGGGAGCAGATACCCAAGAAAGGGACACCATAGGCCGGCGCCCGACAAAAGAGGGGAGAGCAGGGTCAGGATTGGCACAGTAGAACCACTCCTTGTGCCATCCTTTATTGGAAGTTTTGAAGGGAATAGCAAAGTAGTTTTTCTTTAACCCCTCCCGCAGCTGAAATCTAGCTCCCCCAATTACCTTGGGTCTCTCTTTGAGGGATAAGGTTTCAAAAGGTAAAAATGGCGAAAGAGATCTAAATGGGAGCGAATGTCCAAGAAAGCCTCATAGAGGTGAACAAAGAGGGAGATTTGCAGGTGAACGAAGAGGGAGATTTGCAGGATGGAATTGGGATTCAAGTTCACCAATTCGATGCCGTAGAAGAAGAGAAGACCGCGAAGAAAGGTGCGTGCAGGATGATGTAAAATAGGGTGCCCGATCTTTCGATGAGGTAGATAAATATCGATTTGGTGGAATTGACTTTGACGATCTGACTACAACGTATGACGACGATGCGCCTTAGCAATCGCTAAAACAACTCCGGAGTGTTATTGATCTTGCCGTGGGCACGATCAACCTGAACACGAGGTTCAATTCCTGCAAGCAACCAAAGAACAAGCAAGAACAATAGTAAAAGCAATCTGAAATTGCAAATAAGAATTAAAGGCAAAAATCAAGGTAGGGTTCTATTCAGAATCTTGACAAGGTGGTTGTCCGGCACAACTTGAAGAAACAAAGTTTGCACTTGGCTAAACTAATCTAGCAAAACCCAAAACCCTAGATGAGGGTGCGGCTGGTTATTTATGAGATAAGAAGAGGAGGAGGTCGTCCAAAACCCTAGGAAACCGAATACAATTCGATTATAGGGCCCAAGGCCCACTCTGACTCGGACTGGAAAAGTGATGTGATTTGTTTTGCAGTTTTCGGACAGCTCAAAAGGAATTTTAAGGTGAGACTGGATCCATTGGAAAGAGGGCGACGAAATCTTTGAATCAAGTACTCATGTGCCCCGAACACCCTTCTGGATCTAAATTTATGGCCGTTTTAAGTTGGTGCTGTAAGGAAGGCCGAATCCGAGTGGAACTCGTGCACATGACGATCTGGTTTCAATCTTGACGTTTTGAGGTTCTTCTCCTTGGTTCCTAAGGACAATAAGATCATCACAAGGATTAAATAGCATTCCATTCTGAGAATCTCTTGTATCAAAACTTAGGAACGTATTCACCAAATAATTAAGTCGACGTGCTCGAGCACGCACTACTACAGAACAGGCAATCCTTGCCGGCATATCACTGCCGGTTAGGACCGAGCCGGCAGTGATAACATATCTCTGCCGGTTCGAAAGTTAAGTTGGGTGGGAGAACTTATCACTGCCGGTTCATGCAACCAACCGACAGTAAAACGTAACATATCACTGCCGGTTTGAGAAAAAAACCGGCAGAGATATATCACTACCGGGTCATTCTTAAACCGGCAGTGGTACTTGCCTTTTCACTGCCGGTTTGAGACTAGAACCGGCAGTGATATTATTTTCCCGCGCAATATGATTTTCCCGCGCATTCCGAGCTTATCACTGCCGGTTCTGCGCAGAACCGGTAGTGATAAGTCGTTTATATAACTGAGACCCCTGCTTCCCGACCGATCGAGCAAAGACAGAGAGGCGCTCTGTCTTTGCTCGATTTGTAGATTGCGACGATCTGCTGCCGAAAAATTTGTTAAAATTTGTATTGTACTTCTTTTCGAGGTTAGTAATTTGATCTCTATTTTTGTAAATAACAAAAAATTGCCACGTGGATATTTACATAATGAAAAAAGGTTCATGTATTTTCAAATGTTGAAATAATAAATACTTGTTAGATGGATATTTACCTAATCAAAAAATGTTTATGTATTAAATGTACTCAAAGTATATCCTAAGTACTTACAATTTTTTCCCAATTTTTAAATAATAAGGAATTGCAAGATGGATATTGACACAATGAAAAAAGATTGATATATTTTGATATAATCTAAATATATCCTAACTATTTACAATTATTTTCATTTTTTGCAATACTAAAAAATTGCTACATGGATATTTACATAACGGAAAAAGGTTGATGTATTTTAATATAGTCAAAATTGCTACATAGGTTTTTAAATCTAATCGTTTACAATTATTTGTTATTTGCAATTATATGCGTATGTAATGTTTGATTTAATTAATTGTAGATGGACCGAAGGTGGATGTATGACACGGACCGTTGCGGGGCAGAGTTTTATAATAGTGTGAGTTATTTTCTAAACGTGGCTGCGGCGCACAAGTTGAAGAATCTAGCGGACTACATGTGCTGTCCATGCGTTGATTGCAAAAATCAAAAGCTGTTTTCTACCATAGAGTCGATACGTGCACACTTGCTTCGAAGAGGTTTCAAGGCTGGCTATACCTGTTGGACCAAGCATGGAGAAGATGAGATTGTACATGAAGGGCAACACATTATTAAAGATGACAGTGACAACGATATGACGGCAGTTGAAGATCGTTTGTCGGCGACCACGACGACGATCCGGATCAAATGTTGCGTGATGGGGAGGAGACTTCACGAGTGAAAGAAAGTTTCAAAAGTTCCAACATATGGTACAGGACTCCACGACACCATTGTACCCAGTACGCAGGAGGAGCACAAAAATTGCGACCGTGCTTACACTCTGCGGTTGAAGGCAAGCAATAGTTGGTCAGATAAGAGCTTCACCGAAATGTTATGTCTCTTGGGGATTTGCTTCAGAGGGTAGCGTGTTGCCTACAAGTGCGATACCAGCACAAGCGGGTTATGCGCCCATTGGGATTGGAAGTACAAAGGATACGCATGTCCAAGCGATTGCATGTTGTATCGCAATGAGTTTGCAAACTTGGATGGTTGTGTTTGTTTGCAAAGCAAAGCGGTATAAGAACAACGATGATGACATCGATAATGAAGATGTTGGGGTGAAGCGTAAGAAGATGAGATCCCCGTAAGGTGGTGTGGTATTTTCCTATAATTCCCGTCTGAATCGATTGTTTGCTAACAAAAGGCATGCCCAATTGCTACGATGGCACGCCAAGAGCGTAAAACGATGGAATGCTCGGACACCTGTGACGACATGCAATGGAGGAACATCGACGAGAAAATATAAGAAGCACTTTGCATATGATGTGAGGAATATAAGGTTCGGGTTGAGTACGGATGGGATGAATCCTTTCGGTAACATGAGCGATCGTCATAGCACTTGGCGGTAACTCTATGTATCTACAACCTTCCTCCTTGGCTTTGTATGAAGCGGAAGTACATTATGATGCCACTCATCGATCCAAGGGCCCAAGCAACCGGCAGCGATATCGATGTGTACCTCAAACCATTGGTTGAAGATCTTCTAATCTTGTGGAGCGATGGAGTACGGGTATGGGATGAGTATAAAAGAGAACTTTATCCTCACGCGCATTGTTGTTCGTAATCATCAATGATTACCCCGCCCTTGGTAACTGTCGGGCAGACGACAAAAGGCTTCAATGGATGCGCCGATTGCTTAGATGGTACAGCTAGTCGGTGGTCAAGAACTGTCGAAAAATGTCTTACATGCGGCATCGTAGGTTCCTCCGCAAGGATCACCCATACCGCAATAGTAAGAAAGCTTTTGACGGGACAAAGGAGACCGCTTTAGCTCAGAAGAATCACTGCGAGAGAGATATTTGCAGTGTAAAGGATCTTAAAATTATCCACGGAAAGGGAGCAGCGGTACATCTATCCCGAAGTTTCGTGATAAGGCTCCTTTGTGGAAAAAGAGATCGATATTTTGGGTCCTACCTTCTTGGCGGTAGCTTGGAAGTTCGACACACAATCGACGTCATGCATATAGAGAAGAACGTGTGTGACAGCTTGCTTGGTATCTTACTGGATATACCTGGCAAAACAAAAGATACTCTCCAAGCACGGATGGACCTTGAAGATATGAAACTCGGGAAGGAGCCGCATCACGAGACATGGATACTGGGGAAAAGTACCTTCCCGCGACTGCTACACTCGAGCAAGAAAGAAAAAATTAGCTTTGTGCGAATGCTTGCACGGAGTGAAAGTTCCGTCCGGATACTCTGCCAACATAAAGAGACTAGTCTCAATGAAAGACTTAAAATTAACTGGCATGAAGTCTCACGATTGCCACGTGATGATGACGCAGATGCTTCCAATTGCAATTCGGGGTGTTCTGCCAGAGAAAGTCCGAGACCTAATTATAAAGTTGTGTTCATTCTTCAACGCGATTTCACAGAAGGGCATCGATCCATTGAAACTAGATAAGCTACAAGAAGACGTGGTCCACACTCTCTGCAGGCTCGAGATGTGTTTCCCTCCATCTTTTTTTGATATCATGGTCCATCTCATTGTTCACATCGTGAAAGAGATACGGATTCTCGGTCCCGTGTTTCTACATCAAATGTATCCTTTTGAGAGGTTCATGGGGGTTATAAAGAAATATGTTCGTAACCGACATCGGCCTGAAGGTTGCATTGCAGATGGTTGGGGAACCGAGGAGGTCATTGAGTTCTGCGTCGATTACATGGATCTCAAACCGATTGGTGTGCCTACATCACGGCATGAGGGTAGGCTACAGGGAAAAGGGACACTGGGCGAGAAATCACTCCGTATAAACAATCTAGCTTCATTCACACAAGCACATTTCGCAGTTTTAGGACAATCAGTTGTGGTGGCCCCGTATGTCAACATGCACAAGAGCATGCTATCCAGAATAAACCCAACGAAGTCAGAGGGTTGGATCGTGAGAGAGCATAGACATAACTTCGGCGATTGGTTGCGTAGGCACATGATGCATACGGAGACAGAGTGCGCTCAGTTGAAAGTGTTGGCTCAGGGACCGTCCACTACAATTCGGACATTCCAAGGATACGATATAAATGGTTTTACTTTTTATACAAGAGCACAAGATAAAAAGAGCACCAACCAAAACAGTGGTATCCGTACAGATGCCTACGACAGCAACGGAAATAGGAAAACCTACTACGGATTCATAGAAGAGATTTGGGAGCTTGATTACGGACCTTTGAAGGTCCCTCTCTTTCGGTGCCAATGGGTAAGACTTCCAAGGGGCATGAACATAGACAAGTACGGTATCACTACCGTGGACCTCAAACTGGTCGGATACAGAGAAGAACCATTCGTACATGCTAATTCCGTTACACAAATCTTTTTTGTAACCAATCCAGTTAACAAGGAGCGCCACATGGTTATTCAAGGAAAAAGAAGGATTGTCGGGGTTAAGAATGTTGTCGACGAGGAAGAGTACAACCAATTCGATGAGTTTCCTCCTTTCGGAGAGGACGTTGACCTAGGTCTCATGGAAGAGAGTGAGGACGAAGTTACATACATACGCCGCGATCACCACGAAGGTCGAATCGTAGCTTAGTTGTCCTAATTAAATACATGTTTATTTTCTCATATGTAACAATTAATGTATTCTTTTGTCATATGTATCAATTTGTGTGAATTCAACTTCATCTGAATGTTTTTTTGTATTTGTGTGAATTTTTGAAGCGATGGTTGGTCTACTGCATTTGTTTGAATTTGTGTGATTTTTTTTATTTTGAAATATTAAAACTATGAAAACAGTGAGCAATCTGGATTTTTATAATTTTACAACTTTGTCAAAACTTAGGGAAAATATTTAAATCAAATATTACATCTCCTGAAGTATTCCTCCAAAAATTTCCAGAAAATTTGGACAAAAATTGATAGGATTTCAAAAGAGTGAGCAATTTGGATTTTTTTTATTTTGAAATATTAAAACTATGAAAACAGTGAGCAATCTGGTTTTTTATAATTCTACAACTTTATCAAAAGTTAGGTGAAATATTTAAATCAAATATTACATGTCCTGAAGTATTCCTCCAAAAAATTTCAGAAAATTTGGATAAAAATTGATAGGATTTCAAAAATCCCAAAGCAATCATCCTTTGAAAACTTTGACATAAGTGACCAGACCTTATCACTGCCGGTTGTCTCATTAAGCCTGCAGTGAAGTGGTTTATTACTGCCGGTTTATAGTATTAACCCGGCAGTGATAATCAAGTATTACTGCCAGTTTTTGTTTTAAACCGGCAGTGTTAAATACTTTCACGGCCGGGTGTAGATACAACCGGCAGTGCTATATTCTACGCCAGTCGGATATTGGTATAATTCGGCCATGAGCCAAGAAAGTCATGATACGCTCCAAGCCGAGCCTAAGCTATATCCTACAGCAGTCAGATATGGGTATCACTCAGCCAAAAGCCACGCATGTATGGTACACTCCAAGTCGAGCCCAAGCTATATTCTACGCCAGTCGGATATAGGTATCATTCGGCCATGAGCCAAGAAAATCCTGATACGCTCCAAGCCGAGCCAGAGTATAAGGACCCGAATCCACTGATTCGAACCTACTGTGTTTACCGCACTAGTCCCAGGATCAACGCTAGTGCACACAGCTCAACATTGGTACATATCACATCATACTCAACGATAATAGAATAATAGTTCATTCATTGATATATCTAAAGGTATGATCTTATGACCAACTTGCATTATTAAGCCACGCAGGGCAAGACTGAAAATATAAACTAATAATTATGCGTGGAAAGTAGAAAGCGTAGATAGCTCATCAGTTCACCACGCAACCGACAAGGCTCGGACCCTAATGACTCGTGTCTTCACGGACTTCATCTTCCAACACGGTGTAGATTCTTCAACTGTTGATTATTGTTGTTTGGCAAGGGTGAGTACTTAAGCACTCAACAAGTTGTGCACTGAATGCAATTCTATGTATCTATATGCAAGGCTTATTCCAATGGATAGGCTATCATGGCTATTTTGCAATAAGCAGCATTTATGAACGAATCTGATAAATAGATTGTAAAGACTGTAAAACAAATATCAATAGTAAATAAATTCAGTATTTCTCAAGTAAACCAAGTTTCCAATCCTAAGTCAAATTTCATCTTCCATATGGCTTTCCGCCATCCCAACCAAGTTGTCCAATTAATTAAACTAACCCTTAACTGTAATTCCCGAGCATTGCTCAATACCATGAGCACGGCTATCCGAATAGTTTCACACTCTGCAGAGGTTATGCACTTTACCCACGTGATACAACCAAACACCACCAAGGCGAGTGATTATAACAAAGCCTTTACAATGCTCGCTTAACCGGATACTACCGCTAAGGTTTCAACACCGTGGGTCGAAAACCATAACCGGGCCCCCTCTTGCGCCATGTGAATTACTCCATAACTCGGGAACTCACACGACCACGATAGTACCAAAATTAAGACATTGCAAATTACTCACCTAGGTGGCCCATACGGACATGTGGTTGCATGATTGACTCAGTCAAAGGCTTGCAAGGTTAAGTCCTTAGTGTGATCAAGGCAAGACATCCACATACCCTCGCCCATCGGGCCCACCTTGGCATACTCGCCTTGTCACTTGACCCAATCTAAATTATTATCACCCGTTGATTACCAAGCACCACGTGCCATCAACAATTCAACATCGTTGCGTGACATGACTCGCCACAACAACTCAATCTCATCGTGTGATCCCACATGACACACAAGTTCATAATATTGTTCCATATTCCATTAATCAAGATTAATTATCAATGATTCTGACACATGTGATGACGTGGCATGACTAAGCAACTAATACGGACTAATCCTCCAATGTTGATTATAATTATTAACCAACTATATTTAACCAATCTAGGGTGACAATGGATCATGGCATACAATGACAAGGTAGGGTGTAGATCAATCTGGTACATTAGCTAAGCCCAATCTAATTTGAAACCATTGTATATTTGAAATACATGCAATAGGGTAAAACAAACATAGCAATTTTATAAACATGGGTTCAACATGATCAAAGCACAACTTGCCTTGGAATAGGTCCTGATCTGGTTCTGGAACTTGCTCTTGAGTTGCTGGATCTTCCTCCGAAGCGTCGCACAATTCAACGTCTACGCGTATCGACGAAGAAAAGCAAATAAATGCCAAAACAGAGAGCAATTGAGCTCCAAAAATCAACTAAAATTCACCAATAAATAGATCTCAATTTTACAAATTTTTAGAAATTGGAATCACTCAAATCCAAGTTACGATGCAAAAGATATAGCCTTTTGAAGTTTGAAATAAATACTGAAAATACAGAAATTCGAAATTAACAGATTTATCTTTATACTGAAAAAGCAATTTATGACTTCAGCGTGACCTCATGATGACGTCATCAACACAGAATTTCCAATCGGATTATTTTCCAATTGAAAAATACATTTATGACGCAAGCATGACGTCGGCGTGACGTCAGCGCAGGACTGAGCCAATCAGAGCGTGACACGTGTCCGGGTCCATAGACTGAGTCCACGGCTCGGAGCCAGTCCACCGTGAACTCGGTCCGTGGCGCCTCGGCTGCTGAACCCGACACGCGGCACGACCTGGTTGGACACCTGCACGGCTCGATCTGAGCCGAAGAAAACCGATCGGGCGGTCAGCGTTCACGCGCGACGTGGCAACGCATCAGCCGTTCCGTTCGGATCCGACGGTCCCGAGCTTCTGGATCCGGCAATGGCCGTGCGACGGTGAGATCTTACCGGCAGCGAAGAAGAAGACCGAGGTGATGGCGTTCCGACGAGATTCTGGCGACGAGACTCTGGGGTTTCAACGCGGTTCAGTCCGGCGAACTCGAAGATGGCACCAGCTGCTGCGAAGGCCCAACGGCGGTGACGAAATCGAACGAAAACCGAGGCGTTCCGCACTTCCAACTCCGGCGAGCTCCTCTGCGCGTTTTACGACGATCCTCGCGAAACCCCTCCGATCAAAAGACGTGGCGCTCGACTGCGAACCTCGGGGTGCTACCCCCTCCTTTTAAAGCCTCGGCGTCCGAGCTCTACACGGCGAAAGAAGTCCGACGTCGTTACGGCGGCGGAATCCGAGTCCGGAACGAAGACGACAACCGACGGCACGACGCGTGTCCCGATCCGACGGTCAAAACGCGAGCGCACACGCGGCCTTCGCTGGGCCGTTGGATCGCAACCGAACGGTCACCGATCTAGGGTTTTGCCCTGCGGTGATTCACAGGCTGGACTGGGCCGCACCGGTGCAGGCCTCAAGCGCACAGTGTTGGGCTTCGGCCCAACACTGTTCAAAAGGATTTTTAAAACTTTATTGATTTAATTAATTCCAGAAATTCATTTAATTGGTTTTAGGCAAATAAATTTACAGGAAAAATCCAAGAAAAATCTCAAAAATACTTTGAGACATTCTGGACTCAAATAAAATATTTTTGACAAAACTTTATTTTGACTTTGCACAGATTTAAATAAATTTGAACAAAATGCAATAAACTTGATTTGAAATTAATTCAAATAACTCCAAATAAATCCAAATAAATCCAGAAAATCATAAATGCACTTTTAAGCAATAAAATAATATATAAGCAAATTTTTGGGATGTTACACAGAGCTATATCCTGCAGCAGTCGGATATAGGTATTACTCGGCCAAGAGCCGCGCAAATCCTAAAATGTCCCAAGCCGGACCTAGAATATATCTTACGACGATTGGACACGAAAATCACCCGACCAAAGAGCTATGCAAGCTTCGATATACCCCAAGATGGGTCTAAGCTATGTCAAACGACAATCATGGAAAACACTTGGAAAGGTATTTCTTTATTATATATAAAGTTCCCCAGGCATTATGCCTGGGAAAATATTTTCTTACATTTATAGGATTATTACACCTCTCCGCGATGCACACGACCAAGCGCCTCCACAAGGGCTTCCCTAGCCCTATAAAGAGTGGGGAAGATCTCGAGAAAGGTGTCGACAGCGACGCGGTCGAGGGCGACGGCTTTCTCTTCCGCCCATTCCTCCATGGCGAGGTCGAAGAGCGCCCACTCCTCAATGAGATCAGGGTCCCGGCCATCGATGAAGATCCCTCAGAAAGAAGGTGGAGCTCAGAGCAAGAAGATGGAGAACTAAGCGTGAGGGAATAAAATCCCAGAAGCACTATATCACCTTTTATAGCTGATGCGGTAAGGTTGAAATAAATGCGAAGATGTAATGACATCAGAAGCCGAGGAGACTTGGAATTAAGATGGTTTCAGAAGCCAAAGAGTTTTTCAGAAAATGAATTGGCACAGAAAATCAAGACGACCTCGAAGACGCCTGGGGCTGATCATTGAAGAGGAAGGTTTCGCTTCGAGCATTCAAACCAAAAAATCAAGGGTTATATTCGAGTCCTTCATAATCTCCTAGCTACATAGAAAAGCATTCAAATCAAGGAAGAAACCAGTCAGAAGTTTATGCTAGAAGCTGAGAACATTGATCCAAAGTTGAAGACGCAGATAAAGATGTAGCAATCGGATCATGATTCACTTGGGGCTACTGTGGAATATATGAAACCAGGTGTCTTCATAACCGGTCTAGAAATGCCTGAGGGAGAGACAAGGCCCAATGGAAGGCCCAGTGGATAACCTCCGCGCCAAGCCTTGCTGCCGTGCGGAAGGGGATACATCCTATAGACAGTTGAACATGCATTTAGATATAAAAGATATGATTGTAATCCGAGTTGTTAACAGGGTAGATAAAGATGTAAACTCTATCATGTAACCGATTAGAATCATATAACCGATCGGAATCTCTTAACCGATCGGGATTCTGTAAACCGCCCCACCCCCACTATATAAGGGAGAGGGAAGGCAACAACAAAAACATCGAGCACACGAGCAATCATAGATCCAGAAGATCAACATAATCCCAGCACACAGGACTAGGGTATCACCTCCTCCGTCGAGGGCCTGAACCTGTCTAAACCTTTGTCTTGTGTGACCTTCGAGTTTGAGATCTAGCGCCTGCCCCATAAATTTATTGCCAACTACAAAAGTCGACAAATATTTTTCTCGATTATGGTATTCCATATCCTAAAGAGAAATTCTAGGCTGATCTTCACAAAATTTGCATTTAGACAAGATGTTTTAGAGGCTGTTGAAAAGGCTTAAGTGTTTCTAAAATCTACACGATAAAGGTTCAATTTTCATTTTATGTTTGCGACTGCACCTTATAAGATTATTTAACTATTTCTTAGATATTAGTAGGGGATGATCCTAGAAGTGTTTTAGAACTGGTTTTACATTATTTTTATTTTAACCGCGATAGATTATATATATATATATATATATATAGTTGTCATTTGCAATTCCATTTATTACGAAGAATGTAAATTAAGTCTTATTCTAAATATTTTTACATAAATGGGCTTCTACTGATTCCAGGAGCTTATAGAAGTTATCTTATTATTTATGAGTTTTGATATGCTTATTTTTATTAATGGTTGTATTAGATTTTACTAATGTTTGCAAAGCAATTAATTTAGTTCAAAAATTAATTTTTTTGCATATTTGAATTACTTATCTCCTCGGGATTATTTTAAATTTATCTCAATATTTTTTAGAAGTTATGGTTTATATTTTTACTATAGCAGCCATACTTTAAGCTCATTTAAAGTTTTAATTATAAATATATCTAATGAGTTTGAAAATTAATTATTTTTGCATAAATGAGTTCATCATATTCTTAGGAGCTCATAAAAATTATTATTTCATTATTTTATCATTTATGGTTTTCATAACTTTTGTTATAATCGATATAAACATTATTTTAAATAATTCAAACTATGATGTAAAATTAAATATTTTGCATATTATAAAACTAAATGATCTTATATGAATTTATAAATTTATTTCTCTAGATATGGACTTATAATGAAAACGTTATAAACTAATGAATGGGCTCTAGCTTGGAAATTGACTGGAAATCAGAAAATACGCCTTCTGATCTGGGAAGCGCATTTTACCATTTGATTGGCTTGCCTTATGCTAACTGAAGTTCGGTTCCCACGTCGCAGTGAGAGAAAACAGAGGAGGTGGCTGCGGGTTTTGCCACCGGTGAGAGCGGGCCGGAGCTGACCGACTGCTGGATCGGCGAGCATCTAGAAATGGTGTCGCACCTGGGGAACGGCTTAGTTGGGACTGGAGGTGACCAGAATGGCCTACCACCGGAGCAGTGCGGCAACCATGGCGGGAGTATGCTGGGATTGAAGATGACAGCGTCTCGACTTGAATGTGTAACGGTATTAGCATCAGGGGATGTTAGGGGTTCTATTTTGCTAATTGGTGATATCGAAAACTCACCGGAGTGCTCCACCACCAAGCGCCGACTCTGGGGGAAAGCTTCCATGGTGGCGGTGAGTTCCAGATAGAAATTCTCCAAATTTATTTAGGGCTTTTGATCTTCGTGAGCTTCTGGTGCTAAGGATCAAGACAATTTGGATTTGGTTGAGTATTTCATCAGAATTTTTGTTTTTGCCCGAACTCTGTTGTTGCCTGGCAATGGCGGAATAAAAGCTGAATTGAGGTGTTTCAGTTGTAGAATGGCGAGAGGAAGGTGAGGGGAAGTGTGGTGTCGTTCCTTGCGAACCCGATGGCGCCTTTTATAGCAACGAGATGGCGCAGGTAAGTCCAACCTTGGTTGTGTTCTTGCTGAGTTCATGCGACGCTTTGAACAAAGAAGGGACGGCCGGGGAAATGATGAAGTAGGGCATGGCCAGTGTATAGGACTGGTAGAGAGGTGCTAGACTAGGTGACTTGGTGCCGTGCCGTGGTGACGATCGAGCAGAGCTCTTCCTGTCGCGACACAAATGGCAGCGCAGCAATGGCACTTGATCACCAGGGTTATGTAAAGCCCCCATTTTTGATAATAAATATCAATCATGGGCTCCCTGTGCACACAGTACTAGTCCCATGATCAGTGGCTAGCACGCACAAATTACAAATTGAAATCACATCTATACACAATTACATATGCTAAGCGTCTTGTACATACACAGTATTATTAATACAAGCCAAAAGCTTGAAAAGCAGCAAGGGAAACTTTATTTCTCTTGTAGTATGCCCATTCACCCTCAGGCAACAGACAAGGCAAATCCTTAGAAAACATCATCATCATAACCCCGGAATCCTGAATCGTCGTAAAGATCATTGGGGTATTCGAGATCTTCACCTAACACAATATGGATAGCAAGATTGAGTACATTGGGTACTCAGCAAGTCTTATAGTGTATCACAAATGTAATTATAAGTAAATGCAGGGCATAGCAATGGAATGGTTTCTATAGTTGTTTTTGCATTGGCAAAATAAAGCATAAGCACATATTAGATTGCAATCGAAGATTGTAAAGAAGCATTTTACTATAATGAGCAAGTATGAATTTAGCATAAACTAATTATCATATCACAATCTATCCGACTGACGTAATTCATTCCCGTGTCATCCCTTGACATGAATCAAGCATATTCCAAAACACCATATTCCCGTCAAATCATTTTGGAAATATTAAAACTCTAACCATGTGATGACTTTACCAAGTGCCTTTAACCATAGACGCGG
This sequence comes from Otatea glauca, assembly GCA_036346275.1. Taxonomy (NCBI): domain Eukaryota; kingdom Viridiplantae; phylum Streptophyta; class Magnoliopsida; order Poales; family Poaceae; genus Otatea; species Otatea glauca. The sequence continues at coordinate 47,567 of JAYEVK010000135.1, forward strand.
CTAATTAATTAGATTTACACTCTGCAGAGGTGTACAGCTTTACCCACAAGAAATGATCAGCTCTTTGCGCAAGCTATTAGCACACTTCCTTCGGTGTGCCGCAGAGAGATCATAACATAACCGTTACATTACCTAGACCTAGCTTTGCACCAGCCCGATGACGTTAAATCCTTATTATGGAGAAGGAACATGACAGTGAATCCCTGTCATTTAAAGTGGTAACCTAAGCAGTAAATCCCTGCATTAAAGGCAGTAAATCCCTGCGATAAGGGTTCCTTTTCATATTAAGACGTACATCGTTATACCGATATGCATTTACCCACAACAAAGTGTGGAAGCCCCTCATAAGCAAACCTAGAAAGGATTGCTCATACTATCTCCCGCCTACCAATGTGCAAAGCCAGACCTAAGCAACTTAATAGGTTAAGGCTGCCCCATATCAACACTCGTGGTTGCACGATTTTCTTGGCTTGAAAACAACCTATAGCTCGGTCCTTAATCTGACATGGGCAATACTCCACCCTACACTACGTACAAGTCTAGCCCTTGCACAACCGGCTATTGCCAATAATTGCCCGCATCTAAATCATAGTTTTATTTTGGGGTTTTTAGTCAAAATACCAACAATTGACATCATGTCATAACCAACCTTTTTCAATTCTCAAGAATCAATGTTGATCGAATCATACTCAACGTTGGTTCTAAAGCATGGCTAAGCATGGTTAATATTCGCATATACCCAAGTTGACATTAAGTATTGTCTAACCCACTTTTACGGTTATCAAGGTTCACACATTCATACTTATCAAGGAAGTTCCATGAATTATCAGGTATAACTACCAATATTCCAACATAGCATTTTTATGACAAGTACGCGCATGCATAATAGTTTTGCAATCATTAAAAGTAAATATTTGAAGTATTAGGATCAAAATGATCAAGGGAGGGTGCTTGCCTTACTGACCGAAGTCGAGAACAAAGTCTGGATCGTTGACGAGGTCGTCGTCTGCTAATTCAGGTTCGTCGGAATCTACTCGTCGACCATCAAGAACAACATACAACAAATAGCAAACAAGTATAAGGGCAAAAAGAAGACAGACAGAAAATCAAATAAAACATGCAATAAGAAACATGCACATATTCTTTTCTAGATTATTTATTCCTGTTTTACGAATTCAAGAGGCCAAAATTATGTATTCCTGTATTTAACATTTTGAGTTATAGATGCTAAAATTATTTAAAGTAGAAAGATTTGTCTTATGGTGATATCGTAAAATAGTTTGTTGTTAATAGGATTCAGATGCAAAGCAATATATTTAGGGACTTTTGAATTAAACATTTGTTATTATATTTCTAACTATCATATTATTGGGCTTAGCACATTAAGTAATCTACCTCATTTTTATGTCTAATTGCTAGATGCAAGCATGATCTCATTATACATATATATACATATATACGCATATACTTTTCATACTAAATTTCATCCTATTTGCATAATTCATTATTAGTTCAATATTTTTACTTAGCTTGACATTATTCTGCCATTATTATGAAAAGAAATACATTTAGCAAATTACTAAAAACTCTTTTCTTAATCATTAATCATTATAGCATAGTTACCAATAATATTAACCTTCAACAGAAAAGACATATAACAATTAGTTTTCCAAATATTTTTGTAGAGATGTGTTCATAGTAGAATGAAGCTCTTAATATAATTGGTTTCAAACAATATTAACCTTATTTGCAAAATTTCCATACTTAATCTATTTTCATATGTGCAATTCACCTTTATATTAAAATATTTTTATGAATTAGTTTTTAAGAATATTTTTGCATATTCTGGAATTTCTTGATTTTAGATGAATTTATAAATTGATTTCATCTCATTTGGATTTCAAATGCGGAAGATATTCAAGTTTGAATTTTTAACCGATTCAAAAATCAATGAAAATAGCAAAATACGCTTTCGCTACGTTGAAAGCGTCTTTTGCTTCGCGCCAACACACGCGCGTTCAAACCTGCTATGGTCACTGACATCCGAGTCCCAGCCATCAGCGACTCATGGTAAAATCACGATGAGCCACTGACACCTCGGTCTCGCGACTCAGAGTCACCGAGCAGAGCCCGACGAACTTGGGCTCGCTGGCGGCGAACTAACGCCGGCCAGGGGAAATTGGTAGCACCTACAGCTTCAGCATGCTAATGCACATCTAGGGGACAACCTAACGACTTCTGAAGATGACTGGAGATGGGTCGCCGTTGTGGCCGAGCGGCAGAGGTCACGGCGACTAGCCGCGCCGGCGACAGAAGGCACCTCCGGTGGAATGGGTTTCGGTTTTAGCATCCATGGGTCCCAGAGGTTTTATTTTTGCCAATAGGAAGCTTACGGGAGGGTTGGATTAGCTCACCACCGGTCGCCGGTTTCGGAGAAGAAGGGGGCGTAGTGGCGGCGGAGCTCCGGTCGGAATTTCCTGGAAATGACAGAGGGGTTTTGATCGTTGTGAGATAGAGATGCTAAAACAGGAAACAATTAAGGAATGGTGGCTTGAATCACCTTCAATCGGTCATGAACCACAAGTTAGGGTTCTTCGGCTGATTCGGGAAAAACGGAAATTGGCGATGTAGGGTGAAGTAGAGTGAATGAAACTTGAGGGGTTTTGATGAGCTAGCGATCATACTACGGTATTTATAGACAGAGGGAAGTGTTGTAGGCGAGCCACCACCTGGTGTAAACTCGGCTGAGTTTTGCGGCGCCAGAACAGGAGAAAGAATGGGCCAAATCACGTGAAATCAGGGCGAGGACGGTGCGTGGCAAGTTGGGCAGAGGTGGTTTCCTCAGGAGGCGCGAGATTGTTGCGGTGGCGCGAGCTACAGCTGGCGGAAACGGCTTCGGTCACGCACAAGCTCGGCTGCGAGGGAGGAAGAAGAAGGAGGTGAGTGAGGCTGACAGGTGGGACCACACAGTGAACCGGGCCCACGCGTCAGAGAGAGAAGAAGAGAACTCCGGCTTGAACCGAAAATGGAGCTGGATTGATTCACTCAATCCATTGCCTATCCAATCGGAAAATTAATGATAAATTTACTAGGTGTACATCAGCTAGTTTAGGATCTACCATAAAAATTTCAGACCTACTTGACACATGAGGAAATTACAATAATTCTGACAGTGCACTGTGCACATATTTCTTCATTCTGTTTTACATTTATTAAGATACTTATATCTTACTCAAAAATTTAGAAACTTTGTGAGAAGGCTTCCTATATTCACATTATCCTCCTTTAAAAAGTTTAGTTTCATATTATTGACAGATTATTTAATAAAATTCTGACATTAAAAATTTCAGATTTTTAACCATTCAGTTTATGAATTTTTATAAACATCAAACCTAAAGATCATCTCCTGATATTTTTACTGCAGATGACTCTATCCAGGGAGAAGATAATTTAAATATTTTTCCATTGAAATTATGAACATTATATTTTCTGACATTTTTACTATTACTAGTCATGTTTCATTAATTACCTTTCTTTTCATCATTTAATATTTTTTCATAATTTTAAAAATTATATTTTGAGTTATGGATAGCTCCACGAATTTTTACAGCAATTTTTATTATTTATTGTTTCACAAATCTTTTCCTATTACTTAAGTAATGGTTGATTGATTAGGAAAAAGAATTTTCCTTACAAGCAATAATCAAGAAAATTCATAGAAAATTCAGAAAATACAGAGAACACAAATTAAAGTTTCTTAAAATAGATTATTTAAATTATTATTATTATTCATTTTTGAGGATGTTACAGGTTATGACGGCCACAGGAGGCGGTATGGGCTATGGCAACGCGGAGAGCGGGAAGGGGAACCGCGTGGACAAGGGCATTGAAACCCTAGCCTTGGCCGGCGTAGTTTTGCAGAAGTTGACGTAGCTACAGGAGAAATTGAGTTTGGCTCAGGGTCTTCGGAAGCTAGAGGAGGAAGCACAGACTGCCGAGCGGGCCCGAACAGTGAATCAGCCCCACCGGTTACAGACAATATGTGCGAACTGGATTTGGACATCAAGCTGAGCCGATTTAGGTTCAATGGATCGGTTACCAGTCAAGTCAGGAAATTTTGATAATTTTTGTAGGAGATGGTTAGGTAATGATCCTCATACTATAGAAATTTTAGACAAAAATACTCTATACAAAATTTATAAAAATTCTGAGAAGGTACTGTGCTCAAAAAATTTTGAAATTTTTTGTGGAGGTTTCATATATCCATATAATCCTTCAGTAAAAAATTAAACTTGAGATTCTGTGTTTAATTTATAAAAATTCTGACATTATGATTCTTAGATTTTGAGCCTTTCTATAAACCAATTTTTAAATATATAAAATTTGGTTATTTGTTTTTAATATTTTTACTGCAGTTGTATTAATCTATCCAGAAGATAATATTAAATTTTTAGCTCGATATAAGGCCAGATTAGTTTTATTTCAATATGAAAATGTCTGTTGTTAGTCAAGATCCATTAATTGGCTCTCACTTCATGATTAATTGCTTTCATATGATTTTTAAAAAAAATTATTGATTTTATTATCATAATCTTTAACTCTCTTTCTTTTCTCTATTACTTAAGATTATATAAAAAGGATTTTTCCTTTAGAGTAAAAATCAAGAAAAGCCAAGAAAATTCAGAAAATGGAAATCCAAATTAAGATCATATTCCAAACTCATTTTTATAGTTTATTCATTTTGGAAGAAACAGTTTTAATATTGAAATCTTTCTTTTCTTAAGATTAAAATTCAAGAAAATAAATAAAAGAGGACAATTTATATTAAAATCTTGATTCCAAACAAAATTTGTATTCAATTTCATTTTTAAATTTTAGATGTAGATAGAGCATTGTAAAGGCTTTGTTATGATCAGTCGCCTGTGCTGTGTGGTGAGATGATTGTATCTTGTGGGTAAAGTGTATAACTCTCTGCAGAGTGTCAAACCAATTCAAATAGCCGTGCTCGTGGTACTGAGCAATGCTTAGAAATTACAGTCAAGGGTTAGATTTTGATAAAATGAACTTGGGAATTGGGGCAGTGTGCTTATGAAAGTATGGAAATTGACTTAAGGTTGTGAGTCGGTTTATTTGGAAAATAACTGAGAAATTTATTATCGTTATTATTTGTGTTACTGTCATTTCAATATATTTATTGTATTATTTTGTAAATGTTGTTTTACGCAAAATAACCAATTTAGCCATTCATTTTAAATAAGTCATGCATGTAGTATAATAGATTTGCATTCTGTGCACGACTCGTTGAGTGCTTTATGTACTCACCGTTGCAACAACCTAATCACCAGATGGAGAAGAGTCTACACCAGCTTACGAGGAGTCCAGGAGGAGACGATGAACTAGGGTGCAAACCTTGTCAGTTGACTATGGCAAATTGAAGGGTTACTACGAATAATCTATTTCCACTGCAGTTTTATTTATTTCCTAATCGAGCCCTATGTGGCATATTTATGTAAGGTTGACCATAAGGTTGTTCAACAGGTTATATTTAATACATGAAGTCTTTATTATATTTCCGTCGTGTATGATTGTGATATTCATCTATTTTGAGACTATGTGCACTAGTGTGATCCTGGGTTTGTGCAGAATACACAAAGGGTTCAGATTTGCATATTTGGGTCCCGACACTCCCTTGGCATTATATGGCTCGGTTGAGTCAGTGCTAGAATGCTGGAGGCTCTTGGTTTGAGTAAAGAACAGAGGAGGAGGCTGGTTATGCTGTGCTGGGCGTCAGGTATATAGTAGGAACATATAACAAATGGGCCGTACTTGGCATACACACAATGCATAAAGCTTTCTTCCTCCGACATAGACAGGGATTCAAAGCATTAATTGAGGGGCCATCTCAGTTTGAAAGTTTTTTGGTAAATTTTTACTGTGTTCCTGAGATAATTTTTGTTATCTTGTAAAAATTTCAAAATGAAATCTTGTGTATATAAATTCCAGAAATTTGGACAAGTCTATTTGCTCAATCTTTACTTTTCTATTTTTAATTTATTTGGGGATAGAAACCTGGCTTTACATTTTTGAAATTTTTTGAAGATTTATTGTGGTTAAATTATTCTTCTGTAAAAATTTCAGGTTAAGGTATTTTATATTAATTATGACATTATCAATTCTATATTTTCTATTTTTCAGTTTTGAAATTTTTAGAGGCATCAAATCTGATTATATATTTTTTATATTTTTAATGGTGATTGAAATGTCTCTTTGGAATACATGGTAAAAATTTCAGCTCGAGATAAGGTCTGTGAACTTTTATTTTAATCTGACAATCTACTATTTTTAGTCAGAACTCTATTAATTCACCTTTCATTTCATGAGTAAATGGGTTCACATAGCTTTTTTACTGCAGCAATGGTGTTCTAGAGATTTCCAATATTTAAATATAATTTTTTATAGATTTTTGTTATTATTTGATTTTATATTTCTTAGTTTAAAATCCAATAATCAAATGCTGAAAATGTTTTTCAAAGAGACCAAAAATGCAAGAAAATACAGAAAAGAGAAACAAATCATATTAAATCACAATGCCAAATAAATTTATTTCATTTTATTCATTTTTGGGATGTTACAATGACCTTTTGAGTGCCAGAAGTGACTTTGTGAAGGATATGATCCGCCAATTCTATGCTACTTTGTTCATTCCAGACTCCTTTGACTTAGTATATTGGATGACTAGATCTCAGATTTTCACTACCTCTAAGGATGAGTTTGAGCATGCTTTGAGAATATTCCACAGTGGCTATACTCATATTCAAAATGATCAGGTGCTAGGGCTTGCTCAAATGTACAACTTCTATGATCCCGCTGCTAGAAGAAGAAGGCCAGGAAAGTTAGCAAGACTTCTCCCATAGCCGAGCCTAATCAATAGGATCATTCGAGTCACCATTCATCCAAAGAGTGGTAACTTTGATGATACTCTTGGCTATGCGTGGAACATAATTAGCAAGATTGTGGGGCATCAAAAGTTTGATGTGGTGGACTTCATCATCAAAGAGATGGCTTGGTCTGCGTGTGATCATGCAAAGACCATCTACTTCGCTCCATACATTATGTCTTTGATAAAGAGGACTGGCTACAATGGGCCTCTTAAGATAGTTCACAAGCTATACAAGCCCCGTGAGGCTCCTCCTCAAGTCCTTCACCATATGGCACAACAACATCATCAAGAGGAAGAACATGAGCCTAAGCATGTTCATTAGCTACTACAAGATGCTATTCTAGCAAATCTTGCAAGGCTTCGCTCCGACATCATGGACAGATTTGAAAAGAAGAACACTCTTATCAAGTTTAGGCTCATGTTATGGTCAAAGAGGTTCGGGAGCGTGTGAATGCTCTAAATGCTTCTATGGCTCAGCTTCGCAGCGAGCAAGCCCCTATCACCTACCATCATTGCTTTGGTCATGGCTCCCACGCCGGACCCTCCTAGATGATCCTTGAAGCCTTCTCTCCTTTGGTACTTATGCCAAAGGGGGAGAAATGATGAAGAAATGGAGGAGTAATAGGAGTAGTATTGATAATAGAGCTTCTCTAATGTCTAGAGGATAAGCTTGATTCTAATATGATTTATGTAGCTTATAAACCTCTTCTGGATGTGGATCATCGATGCTTCTTTATGTTTCTTATGCTCTTTAATTTTGATGCTTCTATTTTGATCTCATATCTTACTGGATCCTAGGTCTTGAGCATGCATATTTACTTTCTCAATATCCAATGATATATATTAAATGTTATCTCTCCATGGATCTAATATATAGAGGAAACTCCATCAAAATTCTCAAAAAACCATAAATGTGCATGAATTCATCTCAACATCATTATGCACACTTCTAGGGGGAGTTTCATCTATAGATTATCGATATGTTTACTTCAAATTTCAAGCACTATATTGTAAAAAAAAGAGGTGAAATGCTACCTAATGCAAACTCCAAAAGTATACAACATGTCTTGACTTGATGTATATTTGAAAAAATATCATTTTTTCATTCTTGTTAAGATTGTTGTCAATTACCAAAAAGGGGGTGATTGAAGCATCTAGGCCCTAAAATTGTGATTAGTTTTGGTAATGAATGAAAATCAAGATTAAAGTACTAACGTACCTTTTTGAGTGGATGAAATAGATTCTTGGTCCTTGTCATTGAAAGAATTACATGAAGGCAAAACAAAATCTTGGATAAATTAAGCTCAAGGCAAAGGTATAAAAACGTAAGGAACTTTTCATAGCTTTTACCGATCTCGGATTTTGGAGAAAAGATTGGATTGCTAGAAATAGGTGTCGTCCTATCAAGAGGGATCGATGGCTAGTAGCTTGAATTTGTTCAAATATAACATGGCTCAAAGATTCATTCATGATGAATAGTTGTTGTATAAAGAAAAAATTTATTATAAGTTTCAATGAAGTCTTTAGAAAGTCGGCACTACTGACGTGTTGAGGCCGGTACTACCGTCAGTAGTACCGCCCCCTTGGCACGGTAGTTTAATTCTAGAGAACACCTTTTTTGTGCAAAATTTTTGTCTGGCACTACCGCAGTTATATTGCCGGTACTACGTATCGTGGGTACGGTAGTACCAACCTTAATGTGTCGATAGTGTTTTTCCAGAGCACCACTTGGGGGATTTTTTTTCTGAAAATCAAAGGTTGGCACTACTGACGTCCTGACCCCTGTACTACTGCAGGTTGGTAGTATCGGTGCCAAGAAGCCGGTAGTTATTTTCCAGAGAAGGTACTTTATTTTGGAACTTTTTTGAGATCAATTGTCGGCACTACTAGAGTTTACATGTCGGTAGTGCCAGGGGTACTGTAGGAACAGCTATTACCTATGCATTAAATGCTTCAAACAGACTGTTACAGGGGGTCGGCACTACCGCACCTTACACGGCTATAGTGCTGGTTTTCTTGTTTTTTATGGATTTCGACCCGAACGGCTAGTTGAGTGGTTGGGGGCTATAAATACCCCCTCTCCTGCAGCAAGGAGGAAGTTTTCGAACCTCATTGAACATCTCTTGAGCCCTTGAAAGTCTCTCCTCACTCTAGTGCATTAAATTTCACATTTTGAGTAGTTGAAACCAAAATTCAAGTGTGCATTCATTGTTTGAGCATTGTGTCACTTGAACACCTTCAAGCAAGCGTTGTTGATCCATTCTCATGGAGTTTACTAACTCCTAGATGGCTTAGAGGAGAAATTGGTGATCTCTTCAAAGAAGGTTGTGAAGAGACTCGGTATTGGTGTAAAGGTTGGAACTAGTGTACCCGGAGCAGGAACGAGCTACCACTAGTGATTTGAGGAAGGCTCAATTGTGCAAGGAGTTGGCTTGATTCGTTCAAGCTACCTCAACGTGAATTAGGGGAGACCTTCAAGTCTTCGAGACCACGGGAAAAATCAAATTCTGTTCATCTTGTGGTTTGAATTCTTTTTACTCAATTTGTGCAATTTACATTCCTAGTGATCATAGTGATTGATTGTCTCCCTAGGATTGCAATATTAGAATAGACTTAGTTTGTTAGTCCACTTAGTAAAACCTAGCTAATTTAGGCTTTATTTGTTGAAGATTGTAATTCTTGTCAAATTAGTAAATTATTGTGTTAGAGGCAAAAGAATTTTAAAAACCTCCTATTCACCCTCCTCTAGTCAGTTATCCTTGATCCTACAACATGTCAAGCCTTGCTGACGTCACCATGATGTCACCCTGTCATGCATCGGCACCGTGTCTAGGCTACATTGGTCGACGGCGTTCTGGACTTGATGTTCAACGGCAATGGCAATGACTGGCATCTACGGCAAGCTCTTAGCATCACGCACCTGGTGCCGCAGTCGGCTTCTTCTCTGGTGACCAGGAACGGTGGCGGCAACGATTGAAGCCGCGGTGACTAGGGCTTGATGGCACGACGACACTCGGACGATGGATTGACAGTGACAAAGTGAGCACCAGGTAGATTAGACCAAGGCTCGGGCCTCGAGGTTCACTGGTGATGGCAAATCGACAGCGAGAAGATCACGGTAGTGCTTATGGAAATTTCCAAATTCTGGCGAGACAGCTGCGAATAGGGGCAAACGGATCTAGGGCTCGGGTTCGGGATGTCGAGATGACCACGGTGTGCGCCTTAATAGCCTCCAGAGTCCATGGCTTGGCCAACATGGCAATAGAGTCTCGCTTAGTCCGGCTCCCTCATGGAGATTATGGTCTTGATAGGTAGGACCCCCTTTTAGTGACATGCGATCACGGACCGGCCCGAGGCAAGCGAGCTACCACGCACTAGGCTTGGTAGGCCGGCTCAAATGCGAAAAGGACTAGGCCGGGGCTAGGGTTTTAGCCCAAACCAAAATCCAAATTTTCAAATCATTTTTCATTTAAAATAATTATAGAAATTCAAATAGCTTCAAATAAATAGCAAAATAATTGGAAAACTTCTAGAAACATTTTGTACAATACTTCAAAACATATAGAACCCAAACATATTATTTTCACAAAAGTTCACATAAACCTTGTCCAAATTTAAATACTATTTACATGAAATTCAATTCAAAATATTATTTAAATTCCAAATAAAATCCAAAAAAATCTCAAAAAGATAAATTGCAATAAAAATTTGGGATATACCATGGTCATGGTACTAACCTTGAACCGCACCTTAATAGTACAACCAAAGCGAAATAACAAAAACCTATCAACTAAAATTATCCATACTCAACTCCTTGGACCATTTATAGTCACAAGGTTATTAATATTCATGAAAAACATGCTTTGCCGTCATTCACACTAATGGGGATCCATGAAAGTCCAAGAACAACCCATATCCATCATTAAGACCTAGCTTATATTAATCACACTCAAACCATAATTACTCTTTAATGATTTAGGAGTCATTAATCACTAAAACCATATAATCAACGAATTATGTACCTAGATGCTTACATTGTGACGGTTAGATACGATGACAGAGAGGCAAAGGATGACGGTGAGGCTTGTGATGAGACAGAGAGGACGACGATGCACACATACAACATGTAGGGCACGATCGCATGCGAGCCCAAGGACTAATGGAGATTACAATCGCACATGGAGGTAGGGCGTGGTTGTGTGGATGGAAGCTAGACACCGGTGATAGTGAGCATGCCATCGACAGAGGTGAGTATTGCAATTTGTTCGATTTTTTAAACTTTTTAGTGAAACTATGCTAAATCTCTATTAAACATTTTTGAAACTTTTTGAAACGTGTTGAAACTATTTTGAAACCTCATGAAATATGCTGAAACTGGCATTAAATTTTCACAAAACATGCATAAACACTACCTTGAAAAAGGCCATCTGTGGCGGTTCATAACTGCCATCAGCGGCGGTTTCTGAACCGCCACAGATTTAGTGCCACTGATAATCGAGGATTATCAGTGGTGGTTCTAGAACCGCGACAGATAACACTATCTGTGGCAGTTTTTTGCTAGAACAGCCACTGATATTCGGGTATCATTGGCGGTTTGAGCCAAAAACCGCCACTAATAGTCTATTATCAGTGGCAGTTTTTTGATAGAACCGCTACTGATACTCAAATATCAGTAGCAGTTCTAGCCCAAAAATCGTGACTGATAATACGACTATTAGTGGCGGTTTTTGGCTAGAACTGCCATTGATACAACTATCTGTGGTGGTTTTATATAAAACCGCCACTGATAGGACTAGTATCAGTGGCGGTTTTTGGATAGAACCGTCACTGATATTAAGTCAGTAGCGGTTTTGGGCAAAAACCGCCGCTGATAATACCACACACGAAAATAAAAAACTGGCATTTGTGGCTAGCCTCAGGCAGCACTAGCCATGCCTCTCCAAAACAACTTCATTCAAGAACAACCAGGGCAGGGGAAGAATTGCCAGCAGTTTCCTTGAGTAGGCATACCATAGCACTAAAACATCAGTACACTAAAGTCATTGGACAGCCACTTACACTGTTTGTTTTAGCACCAGGATCAAGCAGGCCTACACCATTTGCACTTACTTGGAAAACTAGTTCAAATGTATCAAAGATGATAAGCATTAAAACACAGGAGCTGACTTGTAAAAAGCATATAGCCAAAAGGTATAACAAGAGTAGTAAATACCTGCTAACAACAATAGCAATATACTATTTGCTTTCATATGAAATCTGGATACAATACCGAACTCTACCAATTTGACTAAATTACCTCCCAATTTTGAATAAAACTGTAGTTAAAGGTCAGAGCATTATTCAGACTAGCACAACCACTGACAAAAGATGTGGCATTGAGAAAAGAAGGGGTTCCCATTTGAAAGCAACAAAGAGTTATTTACACTTTGTAATGAAACAGAATTGAAGTAACAAAAGCCTAAACTAGTGGAGGTAAACTAGAAGCCTACGGGTCTTCGAAGGTTGGAGACACGTGATGCGAGAGAAGAGTATGGATGACTGGATCGTTGTTGTCTTCGTCATAAAACTCGCCTTTTTTGTTGATTACTTCCTTCATGATGAAGTAGGCAAGCTGACCCTGAATGGCTTGGATTTCAGAAGGAAGCAGTCCTAACGTAGACAACTTGAGGCGCTATAAGTATAAAAAACATAATTAAGAGAGTATATAGAAATTGAGTGGTGTGAATCAATGTGTCATGTCAGCGTGACTCACCTCTACGTGAAAGATCGAAATGGGGATCAGAGGGGGGGTGGATGATCCCAAATAAAATTTCCCCACTCAAAGTACTCCAAACACTCTTGCAATAAAAATCTAAAGCACCCAAAGATTTTCGTTCAAACTGGTGCTTCTCAGATTCACACACCCTCCAAAATCCAGAATAATTAGATAACTATGTGTGCCCCTAGCTTGCATGGATAAAAACCATGAATCATGTGAGGGGTTTTTTAATCACAATCCTGGTTTTCAAGTGTCCAAACAAAAGAGGAATCAATTCAAAAAACTTCTTTTCTAAAAGAGATAAAGCTAAAACACCAAAGTCTCTTTTTAGAAAAGTTAAAGCAGATTTTCAAAAATTGTCCTCAGTTGGAACAGGTGGTTGGTAAGTTTCTGTTGCTCTAACATTTTTGAGAATTTTTTTCCCTTTGAGAAGTTGAGTCATGAAACACTACACCAAAAATCACCTCAGAAAGCTTTGTAGAATAAGAATGAAAAATCAAGCAATACAGACAGTTAGGAACTTCGACCAGAAAGTTTGAGGCTTGGTGTTCAACTCATTGCTCTCAAACGGTGCAACCAGTAGACTCAAGAAATTTTCTACAGATGGATATATGAGTCCTGCACCTTCTCCAAAAATGAGTTCCCTATAAATTTATAAAAATCAAACACTGACTGCTGCGCGAAGAACATGTTCTGAACAGATTTGCAATTTGATAAAAAACTTGATCTCTAGTCTATCCAAAGGTGTAAGAAAGATGTAGAACCAAATAAACACCCTCAAGACATCCTAGATGAACAACATTTAGAAGGAGGGGAGGCAAATCCAAATTGCATAAATGTAAATTGCAAGAATGTAAGTGCTGAATTTAATTGCGGAATTTAAGTGCATAATGTAAATTGCATAATTTAAATGCGTAATGTAAATGCACAAAGAAAAGAAATGATTTGAGGAAACATTTCATTTCTAGAAGGAGAAGTTACAAAGCCTCACATTCATGTGGGCAAAGCTCAAAGGAACATCAAAAACCTCAAAACCTTCTAAGGGAGGAGGCAACCCCTCCACCCCTATTTATACTACTCTTGGACCACTTACCACCCTTGGATAAGTCCCTCAACCCTAGAGCACTCATCTAAGGGCTAGGATTAACCCACACACACAGCCATGCAAGGGCTAACCCAAAACCCACACACATACCGGGTTTTCTTGCACGGTTTTCAAAGCATACTACCTAGACCCGCTAACCTATCAACTTGACCTCAATCCGACGAACCTCATTGATCCACACGGCATCTAGCTTGCATCATCTCCTTTCCTTGTCTTCTTGACTTGCCCGGACTCCGTCTTCGATCATCTTCCGGCGATCTCCCAACCGTCTGGACCTCCGACGCTCCTTGCCTAGTCCCGGTCATCCTCTGCCTCACCATGACCTAGCACCATCGCCCTGCAACCATCAAAGACAAGGAAACTCCTCACATAGAAATGCCCACAAAGATGTGAAATAAATCCATCAAAGTACACTCATTAAAATTCGTTTTTTCTCGTTCTAGCTGGTAGCACTGGGAAAACAGAGAAGAACTCAAATTGCTTCCAATTGAAAATCCAATTCAAATCAACTCTAACAAGAGCAACCCAAGCTCAAATTTAGTCAAATACTCATCACAAACATGGATGGACCTCCACATGGTCCTTGAATCTCCCCCTTGATGAGTATATTGACAAACCACACAAAAGGCATAAATTTGAGTTTGAATGAGAGAAGAAGAAAGCAATTTGATTGCAAAGCCAAACTTGGTCCAGATAGAAAGATATAAAATCATGACCAAGTTGACGAAGAGGAATTTAGATTTTAGAGTTAAATTTAAGAAAGTGCAAGTTTTCAACAAAAACTCTAAAATCCAACTAAACTTGTCAAATGTGATTATGAAATTATGATCCAAAAGAAGTAGTAGCATAGATTTACAAAGATCATAATAACCAAATAAGCATTCACATTTTTATCTTTTTAGTGATGCCTTTTCTACATTTTCTCCCCCTTTTGGCAATATAGGCATCAATTTTTTTATGTATGCATGAAATGCAATCTAAAGAGCTTTGAAGATTATCCAATTGATCAAAATGGAAAGATATTACACCAAGCTTGTCAATTTCAGAATATGACTGAACTAAGACATGTCCAAGACCAATACATTTTATGAAAATGTTGAGTTTTACAATATTTCATTTTAGCATGATTTGACAAGTGCAATACTTAGCAAAGTTTCAAAGCTAGAAGCAAAACCACTCAAGGATCAAATGAAAAACCTAGAGTTTAACCTACTCAACACTTTGGGGAATTTTGAAGTGCATATAAGGTCCTTCAAGCTCATTTTTCAATATATGCAAATTTTCTTTAAGACTTTAAAAAACATAGCGGGGTGCAAATGTTTGACATTATTTGCATTCTTTACCAACTTACGTGTTTGATATTTGCATTTTTTTAAAAAAAATTGACTCAAGCCTTTTTCGATCATCTCAAGAGTAACTCTTAAGAGAATGATCTTGGTTGTACACAATATATTCCAAGTTCATCCCAAGTGCAATGGGAAGCAATCTCGTGAATATAAAGTGTTGACATCAATTTTGCACAAAAGAGTCAATTTTTTTTAATTTAGCACATATGAGCAATTCTGAAGGACTCAAATATGGATCAAACAAATTTCACCCAAGTTGCTATAGGAACTCTAGAGAAATCCAAAATTTCACAATTCATGGTAAAAACCCCTAGACAAGAAACTTAGTAAGTAAAAGCAACATGTTTCGTCAAGTTTTCATTTAAAGCTTTCAAATTTTTCAGATTTTAATAAGCTTAGCATGATAAATGGACTTGGACATATCTAAGCTAGTGATTTTCTTCAAAAGATATAGCATGATGTATTTCATTAAGATTGAGTCAATTGCATAATAGACAAAGCTCATAAAACAGAAAATACAGTCTAAATGCAATGCATGAACAGATTCCCAAACTCCCCCTCAACAAATGAATCAATTTTAAGCTTAAATCTGGTTAAAGTTGAGTTATTATCAAGATTAGGCATAAAGAAAACCCGAATGAACTCAATAACAACAAGAAAAACAGAATGAGGAGAAGAAGTCGAGAAACTGCAAAACTGGATGGCTATTGAGCATAGATAAGATAGAAGAGACTCACTACGGCTCAGACTCGCTTTTATCTTCCCCAGTGACTGACATAGGGAAGCTGACTCTAGATCCCAACTAAGGAGTGCACACAGACCTTGTCTAACCAGGAGGCCCAATACCTGCTAGAATTATAAGACTGTGAGGGAACTCAACCTAGAGAGAAGAGAGAACAGCTAATCATGCATGATAGCAACCTAAAGCTCAAGATAAGAGGTCCATGCAAGGCATGCCAGAAGTCTAAGTGAGTGAACTCAACTCAAGAAAACAAGCCCAAAGTCACCCAGAAGAAACACAAAGAAAAGAAAAGTCGAAGAAAACATATAATACATAATATACAAACCAGCTCCCCTCACGAAAGGCCGTAAGGGCTCACGACTCCAAGCTCACTCCTCAAGGCAACAAATCTGGAGCTATCCAAAGGCTTGGTGAAGATATCGCTAATCAAGGTCACTCTCAACGAATCAAGCGCGATATCTCCCTTCTCCACATGGTCTCTAAGGAAGTGATATCTAATATCAATGTGCTTGGTCCGAATGTTGCCTTTGGTTTTTAGCAATGCAAATAGCTGAAGTGTTGTCACGAGAAAAGTGGCACACTCTCTATCTCTAACCTATAGTCCCGTAAGGTCGATCTCATCCAGAGCACTGCTACAAAGAATCGGTCGCAAAGAACATACTCGGCCTCTCGGTGGGTGTGCAACCCTGCACTACTTCCTTGATGACCAAGAAACAAGAGAAGTGCCAATGAATTGGCAAGTGCCAGAAGTGCTCTTCCTATCTATCCTACAGCTAGCAAAGTAGGCATCGGAAAAGGCTCTAAGAGATAGACAAGAAGAAGAAGAGTACCAAATACCATAATCAGTGGTAGCACGAATGTACCTGAAGATGCGCTTGACCGCCTGGCGGTGAGAGGCACGAGGAGAAGCTTGAAATTGAGCACATAGACACACAGCGAAATGTATGTCCGGCCTCGAAGCAGTGAGGTACAAGAGGGAGCCGATCATGCTCCGAAACTCATTTTGATCAGCAGGCTCACCATCCTCATCGGGCTCGAGGACAGCAGTGGTGGCTATAGGAGTCATCACTGGCTTTCCATCAGACATATCGAAGCGCCTTAGGAGGTCACGGGTATACTTTCCTTGATGCAAGAAAGTACCCTCCCGAGTCTGCTTGATCTGGAAGCCAAGAAAGTAGCTCAACTCGCCTATCATACTCATCTCAAACTCTGCTCATCACCTCAGAAAACTGAGACACAAGAGAATGAGACGAGCCACCAAAAATGATATCGTCCATATAAATCTGGACGAGAAGAAAATGCGACTAATGGTGTCTGATGAACAGAGTCTTGTCTACTACGCCCATTTTGAAGTCATGGCTGAGAAGATAAGACTTGAGCCTCTCATACCTTGCTATGGGGGCCTGCTTGAGTCCATACAGAGCTTTGGAAAGCTTCTATATGTGACTCGGAAACTTGGAGTTCTCAAATCCTGGAGGTTGTTTGACATAAACCTCTTCCTCAATATAGCCATTGGAGGAATGCACTCTTGACATCCATTTGATAGAGCTTAAAGCCCCGAGATGTAGAGAATGCAAGCAGGATCCTAATAGCCTCTAGTCTAGCTACAGGGGCAAAGGTCTCCTCAAAGTCAAGACCCTCAACCTGAGAAAAGCCCTGTGCAACTAGCCTAGCCTTGTTGCGAATGACAACCCCATCCTCACTCTGCTTATTTTTGAACACCCACTTGGTCCCAATGACATTATGACCAGATGGACGTTCGACAAGTTGCCAGACTTTGTTCCTCTCGATGTTTTCAAGTTCCTCATGCATAGCATTAGTCCAAGACTCGTCAGATAATGCATGAGTCACATCCTTCAGCTCAAACGAGGCAACAAAGGCAGAGTGAAGGCAGAAACTGGACAAACCTGATTTTGAGCGAGTGACTCGCTCAAATAGATCGTCGATGATTTGATTAGGTGGATGAGAACGCTGAATATGATGGGGAGGTCCAGAAGCAGAAGTGGCCTCTACCTTATGCACAGAAGAGGTAGGAGCAGAGCCACTAGCTGAATGAGAGTCAGAAGGCAAGAGCTGGCCATCCTGAGGTGCAGAAATGGAGACAAGAGGAAGAAGAAGACCATCATCTACTAGAGTTGCTACTGATCAGGTGGAACACCATCATCTCCATCATCCTCATCCTCTACAAAGATGGTCTCGAAGGAAGAAGAAGAGCCTCAAATATCGGGTCTAGCTCCTGGGCTAGCCTCATCAAAGGTCACTTCACAGGTCTCTATGATCCTATGCGCATCGCAACTCTAGACCCTATAGCTAAGAGAAGAAGTCGAATAACCCAGAAAGATACCATCAGAAGAACGGGATTCAAACTTATCCAGGTTACCAGACTTCAAAATAAAACACTAGCAACCAAACACACGAAAATGAGAAACACTGGGCTTTCGCCCATACCTCAACTCGTAAGAAGTGCGGTGCAAATGTGCTCTCAAGAATACACGATTAGAAACATGGCAAGCTGTAGCTATAGCTTCGCCCAAAACTTCCTAGGAGTACTGTACTCGTCTAGCATCATCCTGGCCATTTCTACCAGGGTTCTGTTCTTCCTTTCCACTACGCCATTTTGCTGAGGGACGTAGGGAGAGGAGAACTGATGCTCTAAACCAGACTCCACACAAAAACTCTTAAGATAGGAGTTCTTGAACTCCGTGCCATTGTCACTGCGTATAGCTCGTAGGGCACCAGGGAGCTCAAAAGACAACCTATGAACCAAACCCCTAAAATGGGTAAAAGTCTCATCCTTCGAGGACATGAAGAACACCCAAGAATACCTCGAAAAATCATTAACAATGACAAGAACATACCACTTCCTCCCATCGATCGCACTCTATTTGGACCAACAAAGGTCCATATGTAAAAGCTGTCCTAGTGCATCACCATCACAACAAAGGATCGGGGATGAGAAGCAAGAACCATCTTGCCATGTCGGCAGGACAAGAAACTAAGTCTTTGACCATTTTGAGTTTGGGCAAACCACGAATGAGATCGTGGTCGATAACTCGGTCAAATGATCAAATCCAATGTGACCAAGTCTCCTATGCCGTAAGGAGAGATCACGGACTCTGAAGCAATCAAACACCGAAGAGAGTCTCCAGAAGAAACAGAAAAATCAGCACGAAAGACTCCCAAATCTAGAAATCCCGCAAACTAAACGTCCTGATGAATCGAGGATTCTATAGGCATTACTCTTAAAACTCACCTCGAAAGAGTCATCAATAAGCTGAGAAACAGAAAGCAAATTGTATGGCAGCTTACTTACTAAGGCAACATCTTTAAGAATGAAATTGTCATTAATGCAAATGGTACCTTTAGCAATGACTCTACCTGAAGAGGCATCCCCAAAAGTGATCAACTCATCACCGGGGGCTCGGACTAGGGAAGAGAACCATCGAGAATCTCCGGTCATATGACGAGAACAACCGGAGTAGACAATCCAAACATCTCCTTCCCATCCGATTTAACCCGATCAAGACACAAGAGAGAAAGATAACTCAGTACTGGGATAGAGTGAAGAATTAGGAACCCAATACTGAACCATACGACACCTTAGAGTACCAGTCACAGAAGAAGACTGGACTCGAGTGTCTTTCTGACGTTTAACCCTAAAAAGATCAGTAGCATCATCTAGGAGCTGAAATTGGGTTGGCCTGCCGTGATGCAAAAGACGAACCACCCCAGTGAAGCTGCCTAAAACTCCTACCAGAAAACACCTCACGCCGCTGATATCTACCTCGATGAGAAAAACGAGGAATATCAAGAGGATGGCGGAAAGACGACTACGAACAGCTCTAGGACTAAAACTCAAAGAACTAGCATGAAAACCAACTCGACGCGCCCAAAAACAAAGCGACTTTCTAACTGCCTAGAAGGGCAGTGTGCCTTAGAGCACTCAAAGTCCGGGATGACCTTGAATATCCTTAAGGGCAGCAACACGCCACGCCGATTGATCTTGGCGCTACCAAGCGTAAATCTACTAGGTGACCATCCTTCCTACAGAAGGTGCATGTGTAGTTCGCCTTGCTAGAGGCAGAAGCAATAGGAGTAACACCCTTCTGGTCAGAAGTCCTATGGACACTACTACAGAAAAGCTTATCACAGATGGTTCGAACCATCATCACGCACGGTTTCCAACCGCTCAGAATTATGTGTCGTTGATGTTACAGATATCACATACGGTTTAGAAACCGCTCGTGATAGAATATATCATGACGGTTTTCAACTAAAACCGTCTGTGATATTATCATATCACAGACGGTTTTATTTAAAAACCATCTGTGATGTGATGATATCACAGACGGTTTTTGTTTGAAACCTTCTGTTACATCATTACATCACAGACGGTTTTAGTTTTAAACCGCTCGTTATATTTTATATCATGCATCGGTTTTAATTAAAACCGTCGTGATAAGACTTCCAACAGCAACGATTTTTCTATTTATTGGCTAGCCTTAGGAAATGCTAGCCACGCCTCCGAAAAAGCAGATTACATGTAATAACTAAACTCATGTTACAAAAACATTACAACCATTTCAGAAATGAACTCAGATATATTAACCAAATGTAACTCAATAGCATTAACCAATTAATAGAATACACAAGTACAATTTACAAATCCACAACACAAGTTTGACAATTAACCCAAATGGTAATTCAGAAAAAATACGACTCCTCAAGTTATACGGCAGCGTGGAACTCGCCTTTTTTGTGTAAAACTTGACTGAGCAAGAAGGTACAAAGGTGTCATCGAATTCGCTCCATATCAGCCTCTTCCAACGCAGTTGTTACCCGATTGGGGCATTTTCTTAGTGACAAGGAGTTCCATGTTGTGGCAAATGTAAAATCCACAATGTCCTAAATGCATTCACCGCCTTTCTTGGTTCGGTGGGGGCCCCATCCTTTCGATCAACCGCTGTGATGGTATATCATTCCGTTGGCCTTTTATTTGCTCCTCTTGGACCTCGAGGAGGTTTTCTTTTCGGTGACTCATCACATCCTTCAGACGGCGAATGAGGGGACACCATCTTGCAATCTAGGCTGGTTGTCGTGGCACAACAGGAAAGAAAAGTAAACAAACATGGAAGGCTACCAATTGATGGCTACTTTTATTTAATGGGTACAAAGGTAGTTCAGAGAAGGTAAGTTGAGAGCAGCAATTCATGATATTTTAGTTATAAGTTCTCAGAAGTAATGTCTAACTTGGTCTCTGACACTAGTCTGGATCACACCATGCACAGTTGGCTTGACTAATCTTGTTGTAATTGCTAAATCGAATATGCCCAAAAATAAAGGCAGTAATCTTGTTGTAGTTACTAAATCGAAGTGAATTTCTCTCATAAATAAACACAGCCACTTAATGGACAGTCATACACCTCACCAGGGATGGATTGAGGAATAGCAAAGAATTAAAAATGTGCCTCATCTCAAACAAATATCTTGTTCTATCGTTTTTGTTACTACTGCATATCTCAACGCTTTGTTTCTACTGTACTTCATAATGTAGGTATGTAACAACAAGATTACAACGTCAACGAAAATCGCTATGGTTTTGCTTCTCCACCAGCCAAACGAAAATTGGTGAGAGGGGAGCGATTATCGGCACTTACCGAGCGAATTTCACCATGTATTTCGTGGGGGTAATATATAGTTGCAAGAATTAAAATAATAAAAATCGTCCAATTTTTAACCTAGATCTGCATTTTATATTGGCAACATTCTTCTTGTCACATTGTTAGTGTTTTTAAAATAAGAACAATAGTGTAGACATGTATTTCAATTTAATTACCCAAACATCAATAGTTTCCGTTGTCACGTACAAACTGAAGTAGTGAGATTTCTAGCTAGCCTACTTGAGGTTTAGATAGAGAGGAGCGATTATCGGCACTTACCGAGCAAAAATCGATGGGGAGGCGTCGGCGAGGGTGCGGCGTCGGCGAGGGGGCGTCGTCGTCGATGGGGAGGGGTCAACGAGGGGGCGCCGTCGGCGAAGGGGAGGCGTCGACGAGCTGGGCGGAGACGAATACTTAGAGTTTTGAGCGTGTGAGTGGAAGAGTAGAGAATGATTGATCTGCTAGAGTGGCCTTTTTATATGTCTCCCATATCACAGACGGTTCTAGATTAGAACCGTCTGTTATAAAAATATCACAGACGGTTCTAGCTTACAATCGTCTGTGATATTATTTTATCACAGACCGTCTGGGATAGTTTTTATCGCAGATGGTTATGCATTAGAACCGTTTGTGATATAAACTATACCAGACGGTTCTATTATAGAACCGTCTGTGATGAAGATTGACACAGACCTTCGCTAAGGTAAATCCAAAGTTTGGCCTTCTTTACATAATGTGTACTGTATATGGAATTGTAGATGAAGCAATATCAGTAAAGGAAAGGAAACTATATTAAATAAATCAGATGCATACATACACAAAGTTGTTTTTAATTTCGAGCATCTCATTACAAACAACTCTATTATCTTCTAGAGCTAGTACACTTAAAATCATAACTCCACTTGCTTATTCTTTTGTATAAAAATTAGCCCTTCATGATGATCGACGCGTGTGTAGCTAGCTTCTTCAGGTTGTTCTTCCTGGACTGTGATGCTCGTTCCGAAAGGAGGCAACTCTTCGAATTGATTGTATTCTTCCTCATCTACTACATTCTCTACTCCGACAATCCTCCTTTTTCCCTGAAGAACTACATGTCTCTTCTTGTTGGACGGTCGATTACATAGAATACTTGAACAACTTGGTTAGCGAGTATGAATGGTTCATCTTGATATCCGACGCGTGCGAGGTCGACAGTAGTGACACCGTGATTTGTCAACCTTCACGCCGGAGGTGGACCCAACGACACCAAATAAGGGGATCTTGAATAGTACATAGTCGAGCTCCCAAATCGCTCTATGAACCCATAGTAGGAGCTCCTCGTTGACCAACAGTTGTTGAACGCATCTATGCGTACACCACTGTTCTGGTTTGTGCTCTTCATATCCTGATCTCTTGTGTAAAATGTGTACCCATTTAAGTCGTATCCTTTCCATGTTACAACTGTAAATGTTGGTCCTTTTTCCAACCATGTGAGCGTATCACCTGACGAGATCCCAGTGATGGGTCGCTCCTTCAGCCATCTGTTAAACTGAAGGTTATGCTGTCTCGTTATCCAAGACTCTTGCCACGTCAGATTCTCTTGCCGTAGCCAGTGCTTATGCTCGTCGATGTACGGGGACACTACAGCCATGTGTTGCAAAACCGTGAAATGAGCTTGAGCATAGGAAGCCGGATCAGGCGTGATTGCTTTCCTTCCGATGGTCCCGATGCCCTGGAGTCTCCCCTCATGGAGAGATCGAGGCACACCTATTGGTTCGACCTGAGCCATGTAATCGACGCAGAACTCTACGACTTCTTCGGTTGCATAACCTTCGACAATGCTACCCTCCTACCGAGATCGATTCCAGACGAGGACTTGAGAATTCCACATACCTCTCGAATGGGTACATGCTACGAGGAACACGGCCCGCATATCTTTATCTCTATCACAAGGTGAACAACGAGATGGACCATGATATCGAAAAACGACGGAGGGAAATACATCTCAAGATTACATAGAGTCATCACCACCTCAACCTGCAGTGCATCTAGTGCTTGGGGATCGATGACCTTCTGAGCAATTGTGTTAAAGAAATAACACAGCATCGTGATTGTCTCCCGGACATTGACTGGCAAAATACATCTAATTGCCACAGGGAGCATTTGTGTCATCAGCACATGAAAATCATGAGACTTCATGCCAACTAATTTCAAATCTTGCATCGAAACAAGTCTCTTCATGTTAGAGGAGTAACCGAACGGAACTTTCACACCATGCAAGCACTGGCACAGTTCAGTTCTCTCGGCCTTAGACAAAGTGTAACAAGCTGTGTTCGCAGATGTTCGGCTCAGACTGCTCTCTTTCGGTGCTAACTCGTGTCTTATGCCCATATCGACCAAGTCAAGGCGTGCATTGATACTATCCTTTGATTTGCCTTTAATATTCAATAAGAGACCAATCAAGCTATCACAGACATTCTTCTCCACGCATCACGCCGATGCAAAGGTCGAACTTCTAGGTGCTCCCAATAAGGTAGGTCCCAAAATATTGATCTCTTCTTCCACGTGCTCTTCTCACGGACCTCGATTTACGCCTTTCCAAACGCAACATCCAAGTTCTTAACCATATCATGGATATCTATCCCACTTAAAGGCTTTGGAGCTAAACCGCCTTCATTTGTTCCATCTAATTGTTTTTTCATTTTGCGGTATGGGTGATTCCTCCAAGGAACCTACGGTGATGCATGTAAACAGCTTTATGCGAGTGATTCAACCACACACTCTCGGTATTGTCTAAGCAAAGGAGTGCAGGCTTTGGTTCCTTTTGTACTGCCCGATAGGTTACCAAGGGCATGGTAATCATTTATGGTGCGTAACAAAAGGCAAGCAAAGTGAAGTTCTCTCGCTTGTACGCATCCCATACCTGTACCCCGGGAACCCATAGTGTTTTCAGATCTTCCACCAATGGTGCTAGGTACACATCAATATCGTTCCCAAGTTGTTTCGGTCCTTGGATAAGTACAAACAACAAAATGTACTTGCGCTTCATACACAACCAAGGAGGAAGGTTGTAGATACACAGATTCACAGGCCATGTGCTATGCCGGCTACTCATGTTACCGAAAGGATTCATTCCATCTGTACTCAATTCAAACCTTATATTCCTCGGATCCTCACCGAATTCTTGAAACGTCCTATCGATGTTTCTGTATTGGATGGAATCAGCAGGGTGCCTTAGCATTCCATCGTTCTTATGCTCCTCCCGAGTGCCAACGCAACAGTTTTGCCTCATTTGGGTTCGCAAACAAACGCTTCAAACGAGGAATTATAGGCAGATACCATGCCACCTTAGCAGAAGGTCCTTTCATCACCTGGATGCCCTCACTGTCATCATCCGAATGACTCTTACGCTTGTACCGGGATGCGTTGCACACAGGACATATGTGCAAGTTCGCGTACTTTTGGCAGACAGATACAATGCTCGACATGCATGTATTCTTTCTACATCCATTCCCAAGGGACAAAGAACCTTCTTAGCTTTGTAGGTGGTTGTCGGCAACTCGCTTCCTCGGGAAGCATGTCCGCCAATAAACGTAATAAATACTGTGAAACTCTTATCGGACCAACTGTTGCTTGCTTTCAATTTTAGCAGTTCAAGCACGGATGACAACCTTGTGTATTTCGACTTGCAGCCTGGGAACAAAGGTTCCTCCGAGTCCTCCATCAAGCCCCGGAATTTACCATATTCTCTATCATCACGGTCCCCTTCTACATCGCGCAGCATCTGATCCAGATTATCTTCCTGCAACCTATCCTCATCGGAACCACAATAGATATGACCATCCGACATATCATTGACTTCGCGATCATGTTAATACCGCCTCAGATCTCCCGCTTCTTCACCGTGGATCGGTCCAACATGTATACCCCATTTTGAAACCCTCATAATCAAGTGTGCTTCGATCACGCAAAGTTTCAAACATCTTCGATTCTCACACCAATGCATGACAAGACATAAACCGCCCCTTATTAAACATATCCTCTTCTCAGCTCTTCTAAAAGCGGAGACGCCATTAATGTACTCGGTACTCACACGGTTCTTAGTGTACATCCATCTTCGGTCCATCTACGCCAAGCATATAGCATTTAGTGTTATGCAATTAAAACCCATTACTACCCTTACATAGAAAGAACACATGAATCTACAAGCTAAATCTAAAAAAACATCAAATTCTATCCTTACCAAGCAAGATCTTGAATATACTGCAATTAGACACCGTTACTAACCTTAGATCATCAAAATCAAATGGATCCTCAATCACCCTTCAAAATCAACGGTCTTCTTTTACCAAATTGCCTCACAACTGCACAGCCGCAATCAAATGAAAATAGATCCTGAAACGCTAAAATGCACCAAGTGGCTCGGGCCTCTGTATTTTATATTGGTAATAGAAATCTCAGACGATTTTATAAAAACACCGTCAATGATAAACATAGATTCCGCACGGTTTTATAATAAAACCGTCGTGATATATGATGACGGTTTTATTACAAAACCGTCTGGGATAATACGTGATATTACAGACGGTTTTATAAAATAACCGTCTGTGATATCTTCACAGACGGTTTTTAACTACAACCGTCTGTGATATATATGTATATCACTGACGATTTTTGTAGAGGTCCGTCTGTGATAATGTCACTAATGGTTTCAATATAAAACCGTCAGTGATATTATTCTTCACAGACGGTTTTGAGGAACCGTCTGTGATGAGGCGTCTAATATAAGCCTTTCTATAGTAGTGGGACAACCCCAGCAGATCTAAACACGGTGGTACTCACTCTGGGAGCTACCACAATCTCACCACTCTTGGAGCCACGCACAGTGGTGGGAGGATGCGCCCGAGCGTGCTTCAAGGGATCAAATCCTAGACCTTGATTGAATCTACTAATCTTGGATTGGTCTATAATAAGATTGAGCTTCTTCTTGCCTCCAACAAACTTCTCGAGAGTGCTCATAAGATACTGGCAATCTCGAAAGAAAGAAGCACAAGAAGAACAGGGGGAAGAGAGGAAGAAGAAGAACCAGAAAGAGAAAAAGAAGATCTCTCAGCACGTGCTTTTTGTTCCCTTAGCACAGCTGCCTCAATCTTGAGGGCCTTACAAGAAACGCAAGGAGCATCTCTAATCCTAAGGGTTTGGTCTTTTAACTTCTTCCTAAGCTCGACATGGATTTGATCCACATCATCCTTAACCCCAACACACAGCAGGCAACCAGATTTTGACTTAACTAGTAAGTCCTTAGCAAATTGATCACACTTGACATTCAAAGCATCATTGTCAAGTTTTAGTTGCCTACAACCCTCACATGAGCTGACTGGATCATTAGAAGCATGCAATTCAAGTTCATCATTTCCAGCAGAAAGCTTTCTAAGGTGTTCGCTCATGGCATCAATTTCGGCAAGCAATTTAGGGCAATTAGAGCATGACGGAGTAGAGTCAGCATGAAGAAAACTAGCCTCAACAGGAATAGCATCAATAGAACTAGCGCTAGCATTCTTCAACCTAAGACCATCAAGTTCAGCAAGCACACTATCATGTATGGTCCTTAGGTTCTCCAACACCACAAGAACAACATCACAAAGAACACAGTCATCAGTGACTCAGGAGGGAGAAGATCTAAGTGAAGCTAACTCCTGAGTCAAGGTACCTAATTCCTTTTCTAACTCAGAACACCTCGACCTAGCCTTAGCGTGAAACTTGCCTAATTTACAGAAGGCAGCATTTAACTCGTCGTAGGTGGGTACCTCATCCGTGTCGCCAGACAAACTGAGTCGCTTGTTTCAATGGTGCCCGCCATGAAGCACATGTCGAGAAGTCGCCGCCTTCATCTCTTGCGCTCATCCTCGCTTCGCCGCCCACGCCTCCGTGTCGAGAGCTCGATACCATCTAGCGGCGAGGACCCGTGAAAGAGCTTCTTGTTCTTGGCAAAGTTGTGGTACTTCTTCTTCGCCGGCTCACGAGCTGGGGCCTTCTTGTTGCGGTTCTTGTCGGTGTAGTCATTCTTGCTTGAACCGCCTTGTTCGTTTTTGCCCTTCTCTAGCTTGGGGCAGTTAGCTCGAATGTGGTTGGGGCCACCACACTCGAAACATGTGATTATCCCACCTCTCTTCCTCTCTCTCACCCTCTTGTATGCATGTAAAAATTTGCGAGCAAGAAGAGCAAGCTCATTTTCTGGAAATTTTTTCAATTGGTCATCGCTTAGCTCGCAAAGGGTGGAGAGAGAGAAACCAAAAGAAGAGTCAGAAGGGGAAGATCCAATGGGATCGGTGACCAAGGCCATCGACTGAGATTTCGTCTTCTCCGAGACGACATCGATCTCATGAGTCTTGAGACGGGAATAAAGGCCATCAAGAGTCAAGGTCGACAGGTCGGTGGTGTCCTTGATGGTGGTCACCTTCATCTCCCAAACGCGCAAATCGAGTGCGGTCAAGAAATGTCGAGCATTATCCGAGTCAGTGTATATACAACCAACTGCTCGAAGATTGCTCAAGATCTTGGTAAAACAACCAAAACACTCATCAAGACTCTCACCAGCGTGCTGTTCAAACTTGTTGAACTCACGCTTGAATTGGTCCTGTCGAACCGTCTTGATTTGGGTAGTGCCCTCAGGGTAAGCATCGAGGGTCACCCAAATCTCATGAGCGTAACGAAGGTGAGAAATCCACCATACTCATCGCGCTAAGACTCGTATGAGGATGTTCCTTGCCTTAGCATTCGCCTCAACGTCAGCCATATTGCCAGCCGTGACGTTTTTATCGGCAGGAACCTCATATGGGAGTTTAACCTTCTGCCATATCAGGAAGCCCTGGGCAGTGATGTATGAATCCATGCGCGACTTCCAAAAAGGAAAATCAACTCCAGAGAAAATAGGTGGCTTGGTGGAATACTTGTCCATCGCCATGACTCTTGAGACCGGTCAAGATCTATAGAAGAGCAAAACCGGCTCTGATACCAATGGAAAGATCGAAATGGCGATCAGAGGGGGGGGTGAATGATCCCAAATAAAATTTCCCCACTCAAAGTACTCCAAACACTCTTGCAATAAAAATCTAAAGCACCAAGATTTTCGCTCAAACTGGTGCGCCTCGATTCACACACCTCCAAAATCCGTAATAATTAGACAACTATGTGTACCCCTAGCTTGCATGGATAAAAACCATGAATCATGTGAGGGGTTTTTTAATCACAATCCTGGTTGTCAAGTGTCCAAACAAAAGAGGAATCAATTCAAAAGACTTCTTTTCTAAAAGAGATAAAGCTAAAACACCAAAGTCTCTTTTCAGAAAAGTTAAAGCAGATTTTCAAAAATAGTCCTCAGTTGGAACAGGTGGTTGGTGAGTTTCTATTGCTCTAACATTTTTGAGAATTTTTGTCCCAGTGAGTAGTTGAGTCGTGAAACACTACACCAAAAATCACCACAGAAAACTTTGTAGAATAAGAATGAAAAATCCAGCAATACAGACAGTCAGGAACTTCGACCAGAAAGTTTGAGGCTCGGTGTTCACTTCATAGCTCTCAAACGGTGCAACCAGTGCGTCCTGCACCTTCTCCAACAAGAATCACTCAAAAATGAGTTCTCTATATTTTTAGAAAAATCAAACAATGATCACAATGCAAGAACAAGTTCTGCATGATTTGCAATTTGATAAAACTTGATCTCTAGTCTATCCAAGGGTGTAAGAAAGATGTAGAACCAAATGAACACCCTCAAGACATCCTAGAAGAACAGCATTTAGAAGGAGGGGAGGCAAATCCAAATTGCATAAATGTAAATTGCAAGAATGTAAGTGCTGAATTTAATTGCGGAATTTAAGTGCATAATGTAAATTGTTTAATTTAAATGCGTAATGTAAATGAACAAAGAAAAGAAATGATTTGAGGAAACATTTCATTTCTGGAAGGAGAGGTCACAAAGCCTCACATTCATGTGGGCAAAGCTCAAAGGAGCATCAAAAACCTCAAAACCTTCTAAGGGAGGAGGCTACCCCTCCACCCCTATTTATACTACTCTTGGGCCACCTACCACCCTTGGATGAGTCCCTCAACCCTAGAGCACTCATCTAAGGGCTAGGATTAACCCACACACACAGCCATGCAAGGGCTAACCCAAAACCCACACACATACCAGGTTTTCTTGCACGGTTTTCAAAGCATACTACCTAGACCCGCTAACCTATCAACTAGACCTCAATCCGACGGCCCTCATTGATCCACGCGGCAACTAGCTAGCATCATCTCCTTTCCTTGTCTTCTTGACTTACCCGACTCCGTCTTCGATCATCTTCCGGTGATCTCCCAACCGTCTGGACCTCCGACGCTCCTCGCCTAGTCCCGGTCATCCTCCGCCTCACCATGACCTAGCACCGTCGCCCTGCAATCATCAAAGACAAGGAAACTCCTCACATAGCAATGCCCACAAAGATGTGAAATAAATCCATCAAAGTACACTCATTAAAATTCATTTTTCTCGCTCTAGCCAGAGCACCGGAAAACAGAGAAGACCTCAAATTGCTTCCAATTGAAAATCCAATTCAAATCAAACTCAAACAAGAGCAACCCAAGCTCAAATTTAGTCAAATACTCATCACAAACTTGGATGGACCTCCACATGGTCCTTCACTACGTCATTGTCTTTTATTGTGCATGATAAGATTTCACGCATTTACTAGCACACGAAGTACCCACATAAATTTGTTCCTTGCGGCTGCTTGTGACACTGCAAAAATCGAATGAACTAAGATGTCTTCGAAGGAGCTATTTACTATGAAATATGATATTAGAATATTCCTTGCGTGCGTACCTGAAACTTTGTACGGATTGTAAGGGATTTGTGGTATGGGTAGTATCTCGAGCTCTTCTGACAATATCTTTTGAATGCCTCATTTATTAAATGTGTCATCACTTCAAAGTCTTTTTTAGGTTTATCCAGTGGATCCATGATCAGCATCTTGCTCTTTTCTGGATGAATTATTATGAGAATCCAGTGGAAGCTACATACACATGCATGATGCCATAGTCATTAGTCCTTACATCAGAGTAAATAACGAAATAAATGAGTAATTTAACTAGCTAGTGAGGAACTTACTTAAAATGGTATGGTAAAAGTATAAACTCCTTGTCTTGTAGTTTAATCAAAACTTTATATACGCACTCTCGACCTCCTTTGGTGCTCTTTTGATTTGATTGGCAAACCATTCCCGGTCGAGGAATCCCACCGCCCCTTGGTTCTTCGTAATTCAATCATCTCGTATCTATATAACGAAATAGTTAGTCATGACATTTATCGGTATTACGTGAATGTAGGCCAAGATTGATATATTAGACACTTACAAGTGACCAAAGATCTCAAAAACATATGTCGAGGGCGCCGTGATAGAACAAGTTGTGCAAGTTATCGAATTCTATTAAGAAGTAGCCATGGCCCTCATGGTGAAAATGTTCTCACGGAAAATTGCGTGATCACCTTCGAGTACGCCTTGGTTGGATCGATCCATGTACCATGCATGTAATCACCGCATCATGGGTGTTAGACTTTTAACTTTGAAGCGGTGACTAAGGGCTTCCTACTCGAATTTCAATCTTTGTTGATTATCTTGGTCATCGACTTCGCCTTGCCCTTACTTTTTGTCGCACGACATCATACTCGGTCCCGCTTCACCGATCCGGGCCGACACGGCTTGTCTAATGTGCCAATTTTTGGGATCAGGGGCTCTAGGTTTGTCCTTTGAAGTACCAGGTGTTATAGGTTTCTACTTTGGAGTACTAACAGTGGCCACCTTTATAGGGTCCTCAATGGATTTCTTTTCTACCTCATCTTGCTTCTGCACCGTTTCACTCTCAGGTGTTGGTGACGGATGCGAGGATTGTACTGCAGGAGAGGCTGGCACTGCATGGTCCAAGACGATGTCACGCTTGCGCCACTAGATGAATGAGTGGACGGCACTTCCTAGAGTTGTTATCTCATCATTGGTGGGTTTTTCTATCCCGATCTCAGCAAACTGTGCAAGTACCGTGTCCACCTGGACCTTTGCATGACCTGGCGCTATCGGGGTATTGTGCAGGACACCCCCTTCTTGTCACGGATAAACTACCCCTGTAGCAGCCTGTACAAATATGTTCGTCACGGGCACATTGAGCTGACAGGGTGTGGGGTCCTGTATGTCGTCCACAGGATAATGGTTGTTGTCCGCTTCTACCAATGGCGTGGACGCACAACTGCTGCGACGACCTGTAGGGCTTGAGAAAACGTTGTGGGCCTGCGACTGGCTCAAGTCTTGTTGTATTTGTCGTTCAACTTGTTCTTCAATGGTGCCTTGTATTTCTCGCAGAACCCTTTCCTTCATCATTTCCATTTCCTTCTCAGCCCGCTCTTCTTTAGCTCTCTTCCGACTCCTATAAGAGTCTCTTTGCTCAGGGAATCCACTCCTCCATGGAACCTTGACCCCGACGGCTCGTGTCCGACCAGGGTGCTCTTTGTTTCCTAGGGTCATTGTTAACTCATCTTTCTCCCCGTCGGGTGAAAAGATCCTTGGGTGGATGGGCGAAACTCATGAACTCTTTGCGCCATTGCTTCGCCTTTGCCGCTCTTGAATGATAAACCCCAAGAGACAAGATATTCGCCTCGCTAGCACGTAGTGCTTCACTCGGTTTGGTAGTCCGATCAAGGGACTTGTGCTACCAATTGACCGCTTCTAATTCTCGCCTCCCATTGAGCAAATTTACCCGCTGCACTCCACCGTGCCAAGTCCGTGGGGTGAGTATTCCTTCTTGCGATGCTAATGTGGTCCTCACCGACTTCCTTGTCGCCGGATTGCTTCATCGCCACAAACTCATCCCAATATGGCTCTAATCTTGGGTACTCGATGGTCGACCGTTTTGCTTCACATAATTTATGTTCACCGCCTTGAAGTTTCTCCATGCCGCATCCATGGTCATCAATGCGCCGCGACGCACGAGGTCTTCGCCCTTCAGTGGAATTTGAAGGTTTCTTTGAGCTCCTCCACAGATCCTCTTTGGTGGCTCGGGGCACTTTATGCCAATCCGAATAGGTGATTGGCACTTTATCCCTTACGATGTACCCGCATGTTGACTGTATTTTGTCACGATTTTCTCTGCAACAGGGCTCCAGATGTAAGACCTCCGAGATGGTGTACCGCCTTCAGCTTCTTAGTTTTCCCTCGTCCCTGTGCATGTTGCAACAGAGCATCATTTGCAACAAGCGGTGGAGGCCTCTGCACCTTCGTTGGTTGGGTGGAGGGTAAGGTACCGCCGGGCTCTCCTCTATTATAGGCTCGATTTCGGCTCCATTAGAATTTCTTGAGAAGAATGACACTTAGGAGCTGGTCAAGTTACCAATTGAGAAGAAGGTTATCTCATTGCAAATGGATCTTTAAGAAGAAAGAAAGTATATCACCAATCGAATGTGTTAGGTACAAGGCAAGACTTTTGCTAAAGGACACATGAAATAAATTTTAGGTGTTGATTTCACATAGATCTCTAGTTGTGAAACGTAGTTCTAATAGTATTGTAATCGAGCATTGTGACTATACATGATTATGAGTTTGATCAATTGGACGTGAAACACCGGATTTCTTTCTTTATGTCTACAATCGATTGTACTCCCGCCGGTGACCAATAAAATATAACCTCCTTGGTCTAAAAATATACTTTTTGGATCTCGTGGAGTATATAAATGGTTATGACCACTAATTCATGACTACAAAGACATAGATACTTCTAAGAAAATAGATAAAGATCTAAAATATTTTAATTGGATGCTCTACAAGATTCTTAGGGATAATAATATTTCTTTTCGAGATCATAGAATATTATTAGTATGGTATGACATATATTATCTTTTGCTTCAAAACAACAATCTCAAATAATGTAATAATAATACCTTTGCATTGTTTAAAAGGAACGATGTGTCTAGAGTAATGTATCTAGAGTCCAAAATTTCAGTATAAGTTCTTTTGCAGTGAGCAATGTATCTAGAGCAAGCAATGTAGAACTAATCATTCACCAAGATCTGAGGAGGAGAAGCTACCACAGGGCGTCATGGACATTACACTACTACACAAATATACATCACAATCGGTTCTTTTTTATCATCACAGTCGGTTCTGGTGGTGACACAAAGTCATGAGACAGAGATGAGGCGGCATTATTACAGTTGGTTCTCGCCCGATAGAGATGAGGCGGTCATCTCTATCGGTTCTTTATAAGAAGCGAGAGAGATGAGGGTATTATCTCTATCGGTTCTTTGTAAGAAGCGATATAGATGAGGCCTCATCTCTATCGCTTCTTACAAAGAACCGATAGAGATAATACCCTCATCTCTATCGCTTCTTATAAAGAACCGATAGAGATGACCGCCTCATCTCTATCGCTTCTTACAAAGAACCGATAGAGATAATACCCTCATCTCTATCGCTTCTTATAAAGAACCGATAAAGATGACCGCCTCATCTCTATCGCTTGTTAAAAAGAACCGATAGAGATAATATACTCATCTCTATCACTTCTTTGAAAGAACCGATAGAGATGAATACCCTCATCTCTATCACTTCTTATAAAGAATCGATAGAGATGAGTTCATCATCCCTATCGCTTCTTTCAAAGAAATGATAGAGATGACCGTCACATCTCTATCAAATTTCTTGTGAGAACCGACAGAGATGAAGGGGTGTGGTGTGCTATCACATTCCAATCAGCACATATTCCACACAATATGCACATATCACGTTCACATAGAAATTACAGACAATATATCACATTCAAAGAACATGAACACTTTGTTACAACAAACACATATCACATTCGTTAACAAAATAGAACGTAAACATGCTTAACCAAAAGTACACATGCAATCGCATTCAGATATGTAATATTGTTCACATCTGGTCTAGTAAGAGCTTTCGGGATCTCTAAACTGTCCGTCCTCCGACAAGCATTCTATCCAGCACTCACCGCATAAGTGGTCTCAGATCTTGTTGAGTGCAAGATCTGTCTACACTCTTCTAGGGGATATTGGTATGCTGCAAAATAGAAACGAGTGCTCTAATTTAAGTTTTCAAATTGCTATGTGAAAGACTAATGGTATAATAATGCATGTACTACCTTAGGGAAACGGTCTGAGCAGGCAATCAAGATCACCATGTGTTGCATGACATACAAACCACGTGATCGTCACACGCTCGTTGATGACATCGTGAAGAAAGAAAATAAATTAAGAGATGAAGAAAATATGTCAGAAAATCTAAATCTTATATATGATAGCCAATTGTACCATGAAGCGGACATACTCCAGCTTGGAGCCCTTTTTGTCGTCGTGTGTCCCTCCTGCTTCGACATATTCCTTGAAACCCCTATATACATTGGAGATATGCCGTTGAGTAAAAAAATAATGAACGTCGTTAAATACAGAAAATGTTAGATAAGAGTGGTGCACTTACTGCTCCAAAGGAGGCTTGATCGCGTAGGCCATCGGTCTCTTATCAATCGAATTAAAAGTGTACACTTTGTTTTCACTCGGAAGGAGCACGAGTAGAACCCAGTGGTTGCTTATTAAATGGTATGTAGCAAAGAAAATAAGTTCACATACGGTTTCAAAGGCGTAGAAGTAATTGAACGGTGAAGTAGCACTTACTCGTGGTACGGAGTAGAATGAAGTCCTTCTTCGACTCACTTGAAATGCCCTCTTGATGTAGGAGGCAACCCATTCGGTTGAAGCCTCAGCCATCGTCATGACACAAGCTCGTGGTCGATTTAACCCAACTAGTTGTCCATTCGTCATGACTCACGCCTCATCGCCCTACAACTCGCATTGAATGTTAAAAAGCGTAATGCAAAATCCTATGGAAGTCATAAGGTCATGCAACATGATGCGATACTCACAGCGTCCAGGATCGTACGGTAGAAATCCAGGATAGTACAGGATTACTATCTACCATTTCTTCCCTGAATATTAGGACTTTTACACAAGCTACTATAATTATTACATACCATGCGCTAAATTATCAACACAGGGCATGTTTTTAGTTGTCCAGACTGCATGCTCAATGGATATTTAGGAATTCCAAACCATAAGCATCGCACAAGCACAACTGTAAAATTAAATGTACACAACACGTAACTATATAGTCCGCAGCCATCACCTCAAAAATTGTGCTTTGGTGGGAATAATGATAAAGTGGCTCAGCTTAACTTAGTCAAAATTTGGACTGTCAATTAGTATCTATTTAGTTTGTTCATCATAATGCTACCAACCAAACTACAATTTGTGTGAATAGACAATTTCGCTCAGTCAACTCTACACTGTGTGAAAAATTGTGCGAATGGTGACCTATATGTACCATACCCAGGATGCAATGTTCATACCTTCCAATGACCAAACATTCAAGTTCTAATTTTTTCTGTGTTAAGATCGACAATTTTGTTAGCCTCACAGTGCTAGACCGTCCCTTGCAAAACCATTTCATGTCACAGCCATTCTAGTCCAATAAGCACTTGGTGACAGTTTACAATATCAAAAATAAGATCAGGACATTAATAAGGTACACACACAATGAAAATGGAAATGCATCAGAATTGCCCACACGATAATAATGGATTCCTTACAATTATTCAAAGACTTGGTGGGGAGGGCGCTTTGGGGGCTCGAGGGGACACGCGGTGGGGGAGCTTGGTCAGGGGAGGGCGCCGTTGGGGGAGCTTGAGGGGGACGCGCCGGTGGGGAAGGGGGCCACTGGGGGAGCTTGAGGGGGGACGCGCCGATGGGGAGGGCGCGAGTGGGGAGCTTGGTCGAGGAGGCGCCTGGGGTAGGGACGGCTTGGTCGGGAGTTCAAGGGACGCGGCGGTGGGGCGCGCCGTGGGGAGTTCAAGGGGATGCGGCGGTGGGCTGCTGGGATGCTGGAACCGAGCTAGGGTTAGGAGGCCTGGGCGGCGCGCGGTGGCAATCAATATCAAAAATTATGTGTAAGAACGAAGAATTAATACTGTCGGCTATTAATGTGTAAGAAACAATCACTGTCGGTTCCTAATATAAACCGATACAAATATGAGGAAAATCACTATCGGATCATAATATAAACCGATACAAACGAACCGATAGAATATAACAAAAGTGCTATCGGTTTTTTCTAAAAACCGATACAAATGTGACCAAAGCAAAAACCGACACAAATGTTATAACATATGCGAATTTTTTCTTAAGTTATTACTATCGGTTCTTAAACAAAAACCGACACAAATGTTATAACATATGTGAATTTTTGCTTAAGTTATTACTATCGGTTCTTAAACAAAAACCGACACAAATGTTATAACATATGCGAATTTTTTCTTAAGTTATTACTATCGGTTCTTAAACAAAAACCGACACAAATGATAAGACATTACTATTGGTTCTTAAACAAAAACCGATACATATGTGACCAAATGGCTATCGGTTTTTACTATGAACTGACACAAATATAAAATCAATCACTATCGGTTTTTCAGGAAAATCGATACAAATATAATACAAAGCACTATTGGTTTTATTTCAAAAACAGACGTCAATATCTCAATCGGTTTTTTTTCAAAACTGACACTGATGAATCATTTAGATGGATTACTATCGGTCTAACATGAAAATTGACACAAATGATATAACATATGCGAATTTTTGCTTAAGTTATTACTATCGGTTCTTAAACAAAAACCAACACAAATGTTATAACATATGCGAATTTTTGCTTAAGTTATTACTATCGGTTCTTAAACAAAAACTGACACAAATGTTATAACATATGCGAATTTTTGCTTAAGCTATTACTATCGGTTCTTAAACAAAAACCGACACAAATGTTAAGTCATTACTATCGGTTCTTAAACAAAAACCGACACAAATGTTAATAATTACTATCGGTTCTTAAAAAAACCCGACACAAATATAAATAAAATACTATCGGTTTTGTGTAAAAACCAATACAAATGTATGCCAATATCACTATCTATTTTTAGAATAAACCGACACAAATATGATTATCACAATTTGTTTTCCAGATAAAGCCTGATGAAGTCTGAATTTTTAGAATTCATTGATGAAAGAGTAAAATGCCACAGCTTTTACAGATATAGTTGGAATTATTTCAAATTTTGTAGAAACATACTTTGGGATATTACAGATCTTTTCGAAAAAGAATTTTCGAAAAAAGAGTTAGCACTAAAAACAAATGCAAGAATTCACTTTGTAAGCATGATTTTTGCTTAAAGACTGCAAAAGTCAAAACTTATGCAAATAAAGTCCAGGTTTTTCCAAACTTTCCATAAATAAACTTTGGACTAGTTAGAAGCTTTCCAAAAAAGAAAAATATATAAACAAATTTTCTGATGCAGGAGGTGAAACTCACATAATGCTAGAATATTACCTACATAGGAGTTGTTAAATCTTCTCAGATTGGTGCAATCAATGCAAGGACAATATATGAAGTTTACACCCCTCCTCACCATGTCCTCTTCGGCAATTTTTTTGAACTCCTTAACACCCCTCTGAAATTCAGCACTCACACGTCTTTTGTGATACATCCATTCCTTACGGTTCATCTACAATTAAACTTCACACAACAAATTAAGAAAAAATTGGAGCGACAGCAAGCTAGCTATTTGAAATATTGAGATATCATTTCAGTTAATATTACCTTCGCAAAATAGAGGACAATTTCCTGCAAGATATATGAAATATGTACTCCCGATCGATACCTAGATTCTTCCCTGGTTTAGAGCTTCCAATTTCCTAGATAGGAGACATACATTTTTAACATGAACAATAATATCAAACAATCCAATTATATAGTGTAGTAGATTACAAATCTTTTGACTACAACGAAACAATACAAGGGTACCAACGATGACTCCTAATCTCTAAATAGGTTTGGTCCTAATCCCATTCGAGGATATGTGGTTCGGACAAGTTCCTAAGCCGTTGTACAACTCCAGAGAAAATTTCAAGAAGATCATCTCGCTATTCTCCATATACACGTCTCGACAACAGGTCAAGTGGGGTGTGTATCTGGAGAATACCAGGGAGACGCTACCGAAATCTACTCAGAAGTTGTACAACACAGCTCAGGAACTTGCCCGAAGCACATATCCTCGAACTGTCCAAAGAACATGGACAATTCGAGACTGCTCGCTTATAAATATGCCATTTCGTTCGGTATATTTATAAACAAGCATCCTCGAACGGGAGACGTAGGTTCCGCAGCCTAAACTCTAACATTCATTAGATGACAGCAATAATAATTCCATATTAACATCAAAGCACTAAAAATTAAGATAATTAAATACATGTGTGCTTGTCAAATAAATGGTGTGAAATCTGATAGGACATACACAATACCAGTGCAATCTAAACTTTCTTCACCACATATCAAAATTACATAGTGCACAATTAAAGGGGTTTGAAAGAATGCTCACATTTTGAAGAAAACCACAAATTATGCAAAATGAGTGGAAATCTCCTCAAGTTAGGGCTTCAAATTTACCCTCTTAACACCCACCCTTGAGGATTTGAAATTTTCTCACCCAAGTATTGCTTCCAACCACAGAATATGAGCAATTTTTTCGAGTGGCGGCGGAGAAATCTCCTCTGGAACAATAACAGAGAAGAGTTCAGCTCGAGTGGTATAAATAACCTAACGAGGCACATCACTATCGGTTCTCATATAAAAAGCGATTGTGATGTGATCATGCATATCACAGTCAGTTCTTATAAGAGAAGCGATAGTGATGATAGTTGTTATCACAATCGGTTCCCACATAAGAAGCGATAGCGATGAACACGTTGACATCACTATCGGTTCTTATGTAAGAAGCGATAGTGATGAGAATACACATCACTATCGCTTCTGACAAAAGAAGCGATAGTGATGAGTACGTGCTCATCACTATCGCTTCTTTTGTCAGAAGTGGTAGTGATGTGTACTTGCTCATCACTATCGCTTTTTATGTGGAAACCGATAGAGATGATAATGCACATCACTATCACTTCTCGCATAAGAACCGATTGTGATGTTCGAAGTGCTACATCACAATCACTTCTAACCTGAGAACCGATAGTGATTATTATTAATGCCTCTCCTAAGTCATCTATCACAATCGTTTTTTCCTAAAAACTTAAGAACCGACACAGATGAAGCGATAGTGATGTACCATTCTGTAGTAGTGTTACTACTATAGATTCATTCTAGTGCTCATTTCAATTAATATAATTCATGTATGAAGATCAGCTAGCTCCAGCCAACTAAATCCTAGTGTGCAAATAAGCAAGATATGTAATGTTTTCTTGCCATGGCTACCAATTTCCTTCCATGTTCCCATCAACATCAAGCAAATGGTACAACAGCTCGTGATTATTTTAAAATGTAGCATATGTACTTGTCAATTATAAGCATAATATTTGTCAACTATACAGTCAACATAATTGTCTAGCTACTTGAAGCAAGCTGAAATGATCATGTGTTTTCTTAACACAGGAAACAGGTATGACTTTTTTTAAGGATTTAGTACTTTGTTTCCTTGTAAAACTCTTGCAAAAATTCGTTGAATTATCCATTCCAAACATACATGCTATTGGTCAATTTCTTCACATTCATCACAGTACCTTTACAAGAGGAAGTAAAAGTAGCAACCAAAATCTATGTCATGAATTATTCTTATGAATGGTGATCATCTATATATATATATATAATCTAACATCACTAAGAGTTACCTCAAAACACTTCGGAGGCGGCGGCAACGGGGGCGGCGGCGGCGGCGGCGGCAGCGTGGGGGGAGGGTGGCCTCGTCGGGAGTCGTCATGAGTCGGGGCGGTGTTAGGCGGTGTCGTGGGCAGCGCGGGGCGGCATCGGAGAGTCAAGCAAGCGTCGGGCGGCGGACGGCGCCGAGCGAAGCGCAGCGTCGGGCGTGTCGGGCGAGGGTGCGCGGCGCGGCGGCGCTGGCTCAGCGCTTGGCGCGGCGCGCGCGGCGCGCGCGCGCGAGGGCGTAGGCGGTGTCGGGCGCAAGCGTGGCGTCGGCGGTGTCGGAGCAACGACCGTGGCGACGTCGGGCTCGGTGAGAAGAGTTTAGGGTTAGAAGAGTTTAGGGTTTAGGACAAGGGTGAGAAGAGTGACCGTTGTATCAGCTTTTATATGTGGGTTATCTGTGGCGGTTCTTCACACGAACCGCCACTGATAAATATATTATCTGTGGCGGTTATTTATACGAACCGCCACTGATAAGGTTATCAGTGGCGGTTCGTGTATAGAACCGCCACAGATAACCCACATATAATCCTAATAAATATTACATACCCTATATAATCCTGCTAAATATTATGTACCCTATATAATCCTAATATAGTAATGACCATATTTCCATTACTCTATACAAATGCATATTGTTTACATCACATTGTCATTACTCGTATATAGCTAATTATTTTCTTTCACAATTTGCCCTTCTTCATGATCGTCGCGATGATAGGTAGCTTCCTGAGTGGTTTCTTCCTCGAGCCTGATATTGCCATCTACGAAAGGAGGCAACTCGTCAAACTGGTTGTACTCATCCTCATCCACGACATTCTCAACTCCGACGATCCTTCTTTTTCCCTGAAGAACTACATGGCACTTCTTATCTGCCGGGTCGATTACATAGAAGACTTGTGCTACTTGCTTCGTAAGTACGAATGGTTCATCTCTGTATCCGACATGTTCGATGTCCAAAGTAGTGAAGCCGTACTTGTCCACCTTGACACCCCTTGGGAGTTGTACCCAACGACAACGAAACATCGGGATCTTAAAAATACAATAGTCGAGCTCCCAAATCTCTTCTATGAACCCATAGAAGCTACTCTTCTTACTGCCTGTGTTGTCATAGGCATCTATGCGGACACCACTATTTTGTGTAAGTACTTTGCTATCCTAAGATCTCGTGTAAAAGGTATATCTATTTATGTCGTATCCTTGCCATGTCAAGATTGTACCTGATGGCCCTTTTGCCAACCACCTCAACATAACACTCGTTTCTTTCCCAGTCATATGCTCTTTGAACC
The DNA here is from genome assembly GCA_036346275.1 of Otatea glauca. Lineage (NCBI taxonomy): Eukaryota > Viridiplantae > Streptophyta > Magnoliopsida > Poales > Poaceae > Otatea > Otatea glauca. The sequence continues at coordinate 89,234 of JAYEVK010000135.1, forward strand.
AATGATTGAACAAACGGTTATGCTCTTTTGTGTAACAGCCTCAAAAATCATAAAATAAAGAAAAATGAAATAAAAATCTTTTGTGTATTATTTTCGAAATTTCTGAATTTTCTAGATTTTCTGAATATTCTTTTGGCTTTTCTTTAATGCAAGAAAGTGAAACAAAGAATATGGTAAATAGAAAATGGTAAAAAGTAAAAATGTTAATTCAACAAAAATTTACCAAAGTTTCTAAAAATATCTGAGGGCTCTCCTCAGCTTGCTTAAGTCGGTGGGTAAGCTGAATTAATAAAAATAACAATTAATCAAAGATAATCATGAGTAAATATCTCAGGGTAAAATGGTAAAACAATTTGGTAAAAATATCTGTAAGTCATCCTGACCCAAAATGTTTATCTTGCCGACATCAAAACAGTATCAACCTTCAGTAAAAATATCAAGAATTTATTAATTATTTTATAATTTTAAAAATTCAAAAACAGTGAATAAATAATCTGGAAAACAGTAATGTCAGAATTTTTTTTAAAATTAAATAATAATAATTAGAGTCTGTAATTTTTACAGAAGGTGTATAATATCATTTCAAACAATTATAAAAAGTTTTGTAAAATAATAACTTCGTTTAAATCGCAAATTAAAAGGAAAACCGAATGGGCAATGCAGCAACTATTGCAATGTCAGAATTTTATAAAAATCTTCATGCATCATAAAATATCGAAAATTTTACTGGAGTATGGTAATTATCTTGCCGACTGCTGGTAAAATTTTTATAAAATTTAGAGTCGGTTTGAGACTCAAAATCCCCGTTTTTATACCGTTCCATCTTGAGTCTTCGCCAGACTTCTTTTTCGCTCTCACGACATGTGGGCCCGGTCGGTGAGACACCTCACCGACACCGCTGCCACCGCCTCACGCCACAATGACCCGGCCGCGCCTTCTTCCTCCCCTCTCTCGCTCTCTCCGCGCCGACGTCGCCTCTCGGTTTTTCTCTCACCACAAGAAACCGCCTTTCTCTCCTATATAAACCCTCTCGTATGCTCGCAATGACCTAGCCGTGCCCCGCAAACCCATTCCGCCACGCTTTGGTCGTTTTCTCCGCGACAGCAAAACCGCAAAGAGGTCAAAACTCGCAATCTTCCGCCTCACCATTCCAACCCAATTCCTTCGACCAAGCACCTAACACCTCCAGAACCCGTCCCAAGCTCCACCAAGCCCTTTCTTCCCAATGAGCTCCTCCGCGTGTTTTTCTTCCGCCACCACCGCGCACGGTGAGAACCTCCTCCGCCATTCATTCTTTGAGCTAAACCCGTAAATGGGATCCTTGTGATGCATCGATGCTCGTAGGGTGATCTTCAAGCTCGGGAGTAGCTAGTTCGTCGCGTGCTGTCACGGCCGTGAGTTCCGCCGCCCCACCGGTGCCGACCGCTTCCGACCACCTCCGGCCACCGCGCCGCCACCCAAAGGTTCGCCTTGGCTCTCAAGCTCAAGGTGGAATCGATTCCGCGCCCGGCCCGGGCCGGCGAAGCCGAAGCCGGGCGCTCGCTCTGGTCACGCGCTTGCGGGCCCACTGTCGGTCTCATGTCGGCGAAGGATCATCGCCATGTGGGCCTCGGTGTCGATCGCTGCATGCATCGCGTCGCCGACATGTCGACCCCACTGTCACCTCGCGCGAATTTACGCGGGTTCGCGCTACCAGCAGCATATGCTGGCTGGCTGACGACGGTGGACCCGTCTGTCTGTCTCGGCGCGGTTCGCCTGAAAAGGAAAGCGCGTTTTCGCAGTGAAGCGCATTTTCCATTTTCGCGCTTTTCGATTTTTAGTATTTATTCAAAACCTAGATATTCAAATAGCCATATCTTTTGAATCATTTAACCAAATTTGATGAAATAAATTTCTAAATTCATATAAAATTTGGTAGATTCAAAATATGTAAAAATATTTCAGAATTGAATTTTATTTGAAATTCGAATTCAAATTCAAAAGAAAAGTTAGAAATATGCCATTCATGAAAATTTTGCAAATAACCTCCAAATTTAGTAAAATAAATTTTATTAGAATCCTTGTAATCTCAGAAACCAGAATATGTAAAAATACTTATGGTGTGTTGTAAGAAAAATCTAAGTTATAAAATGAGTAGAAAATAAAGCAATAATGGTTTAAATAGATCAAATCTTTAAATTGCAAAAGAAAACAAATAACTCCTGAAATCATTCCTGAATTGTGAAATCATTTTATTTGAATATTTCCATCTGATTTATTTTTGGCTCTATTGAAATTTGGTATTTGTTATATGTTGCAGATAACGTGTAGAACCCGATTTAATCCGGTACATTCGACGACTAGGAGTTTGAAGTCGAGGATAGTCAACAAGGCAAGCAAACCCCCTTTGATCATATTGATCCCAGTTTTATAAATGTTTTCATTAAATGTTTTACTGCATACTTTATTTTGTAAAGTCTGCTATATTTCGTGTAATGGTAATTGTACCAAGAGACTTATAGAACTTCCTTAATAAGTAGAAAATTGTGAACCTTGAAAACCCTAGAATAGCTTAGACAATATTTAATGTCAATCTGGGTTACTCACATTTAGTGAAATGCTTAGCCAAAGCTAAATGAAGATAAAACTGAGAAATGATTAAAGACTTTGGATATGACATTTAAATGGGTATGACCATTTTTGTGGTTGGTATTTGGTTGGAAAATGAAAATAAAACTATGGTTTAGATGCGGGCAATTATTGGCAATAGCCGGTTGTGCATGTCTTTGCACGTAGTGTAGGGTGGAGATTATTGCCCGTGTCGGATTAAGGACCGAACTATGAGTTGTTTTCGTGCCAAGAATATTCATACAACCACAAGTCTTTGGTATGGGACAGCTCTAACTTATTAAGTTGTTTAAAACTAGCTTTGCACTTGGAAGGCCGGAGTAGTACGAGCTGTTTCTTAATGAATTGCTCGACGGGACGTCCACACCGAGGTGATCATGGATTAAACGTCTACCAATATAACGGTGTATGCCATACTGTGGGTAGTTCCATCATTTCTATGCTCTGAGTTCTTACACCACAGAATGGGTTATCGTCACCGTGCTGGTGCAAAGTTAGGTTTAAATAATGTAACAGTTATAACATGACTCTCTGCGGCACACCAAAGGCAGTGTGCAAATATCGATTGCTCAAAGAGTCACCATGTCTTGTGGGAAAGTCAGATACCTCTGCAGAGTGTAAAACTAATCGATTAGCCGCGTCCGCGGTCATGGACACTTGGTAAAGTCATCACATAGTTAGCAGTTTTGCTTATTTTCATAAAAAGTGGTTTCTACCACGTGTTGGTCATTTCCGCTGTGTGCGGAAGGAAATGGTTTTAAGTATGATCAGTTTACCCAAACATTCGTGATTTATTGATGCTTACATTCTATCACTTTCAATATTAAATTGCTTTTAAATTCCATTTTTGCAATCTATTATTCTGTATTTACATTTCAAATCGACTTTATGCAAATTAACCTTATTAGCCTTTCATTGAACGGCTGCATGTATTTTAGGATTTGCATAAGTCTTGTAGTACGTAAGTACTCAACTTGCCAATGTTGATGTTTTTAGGTGAAGAAGCAGATTTCCGACGATTCTTACGTTGATGCAGGATACGGGAATTTATCGATGAATTTATCTAAGGATTTTCCTTGTCGATTGTTCGTGGAATAATGGGTTAAAAAGGCATACTACAAGAAGTTGTCTCCACCGCAGCTTTTACTTTTGGTATTGTAAAATAATAAGTAATCTTACTCATTGTGTAATAAAGTTTGTGTATGATGTGATATCAATTTGTATTTGTGCGCATTTAGCATCGATCATGGGACTAGTATCAGATGCACATGGTATCCATTTCCGATATTAATTTATCGAAAATGGGGGCCTTACATTTTGTTACCCAAGCCTCTGATCGTCCACGATTTTCCTCTCGTAGCTTATCCTTGTGCATGTCCATATACGAGGACACCTCAACTGACTGTTGCAAGAATGTGAAATGAGCTTTTTCGAACAATCCATGATCATAGGAATTTGTTGATTTCCTTCCAATCGTCCCTTTCCCAGCTAGCCTACCCTCATGGCGAGATACAGGCACTTCTACCGGTTCCACCCCCTCCATGTAATCCACGCAAAACTCGATAACCTCCTCAGTTGCATAACCTTCCACAATGCAGCCCTCCAGTCGAGATCGATTGCGTACATACTTCTTCAGAATACCCATGTACCTTTCGAATGGGTACATCTGATGCAGGAATATGGGGCCACATACATTTATCTCATTCACAAGGTGAACAATGAGATGAACCATTATATCAAAAAATGATGGAGGAAAATACATCTCTAGCTGGCATAGTGTCTTCACCACATCATTCTGCAGTTCAGAAAGTTCGATGGGATCGATGACCTTCTGTGAAATCGTGTTGAAGAAGAAACACAACCTCATTATTGCCTCTCGGACCTTTCCAGGCAAAATACCTCTGATTGCAATAGGAAGCATTTGTGTCATCATCACATGACAATCCTGAGACTTCACACAGTTAACTTCAAATCTTTCATCGAGACCAGTTTCTTAATGCTTGCGGAGTAACCGGACGGAACTTTCACACCATGCAAGCATTTGCATAGGTCTGTTCTCTCTTTCTTGGATAGAGTGTAGCAAGCTGGGGGAAGGTAAAGTCGGCCTTTCCCGTTGTCTTGAGGATGTAGCTCAGCTCTGATTTTCATATCTTTCAGGTCCCTTCGTGTCTTCCGTCCGTCCTTAGTTTTGCTAGGAATATTCAGCAAAAGACCAATCAAGCTATCACATACATTTTTCTCTACGTGCATGACGTCTATGCAGTGTCGAACTTCTAAGTCCTTCCAATAGGGCAAGTTCCAAAATATCGATCTCTTCTTCCACGTGGTCTTCTCAGTACGAGACCTCGATTTATTATTACTCTCTCCCTTTCCATGTACAACATTAATATCCTTAACCATATCATATACCTCTTCCCCACGACGAGGCCTTGGAGCTATACCATCCTCTTTTGTCCCGTCAAATTGTTTCTTCATATTGCGGTAGGGGTGATTCCTGCGAAGGAACCTACAGTGATGCATGTACACAGTTTTCCTCGAGTTATTGAGCCACACACTAGCGGTTTCATCCATGCAATGGGGGCATGCTTTGTCCCCTTTTACAGTACGACCGGATAGGTTACCAAGGGCAAGGAAATCATTGATGGTGCAAAACAACAATGCGCGTAGGATGAAGTACTCTCGCTTGTACTCATCACATACCATACACCTTCGCTCCACAAGATCACAAGATCTTCCACCAATGGTTGTAGGTATACATCAAGATCATTGCAAAGTTGTCTCGGCCCTTGGATAAGCAGCGATATCATAATGTACTTTCGTTTCATACACAACCAAGGAGGAAGGTTATAGATACAGAGAGTCACGGGCCAAGTGCTATGAATACTACTCATGTTACCGAAAGGATTCATTCCATCCGTACTCAACCCAAACCTTATATTCCTAGGTTCATTCCCGAAGTCCTTCCTAAAGAGCCTATCGATGGTTCTCCACTGGGCAGAATCAGCAGGGTGTCTCAGCTTTCCATCCCTTTTACGCTCTTCTGAGTGCCATCGCATCAATTGGGCATGCTTTTTGTTTCCAAATAAACGCTTCAACCGAGGTATTACCGGTAAATACCACACCACTTTAGCGGGAGCTCCTTTCTTCACCACGGTGCCCTCGCTGTCATGGCCTTTACGCTTGTATCGCGATGATTTGCACACCGGACATACATGCATGTCTGTATACTCTTTGCGATAGAGTATACAATCGTTTGGACATGCATGTATTCTTTCTACTTCCAATCCCAATGGACATACAACCTTCTTAGCTAAATAAGTGGTTATCGGCAATACATTTCCATTTGGAAGGATGTCTGCTAAGAGATGTAATAGCGCCGTGAAACTCTTATCGGACCAACCATTGCTTGCCTTCAATTTTAGAAGTGAAAGCACGGTGTGCAACTTTGTGTATTCCTCCTTGCAACCCGGGAACAAAGGTGTGTCGGAGTCGTCCAACAAACCCTTGAATTGATTAAACTCTCTCTGACTAGTGTAGTTCCCTTCTCCATCGCGCAACATCTGAGCAAGATTATTATCGTCATCTGTCCAACCTATACTCATCAAATCCATAACCGATGTCAGCTGCCATAATGCCTTCTCCATCATCCAATACGTTATCACCTTCATGTATGTTTTCCTCTTCAGCGTGACTTGTCCAATGTGTATAGCCAAGTACAAAACCCCTTCGAATCAAGTGCAAGTAGATGTGCTCTTTGTCTGAAAATATTTTCTCATTCTTGCAATCAATGCATGGACAATGTATGTACTCCGTCTTCTTGTGCAACTTGTTCTCCTCAGCGGCCCTTGGACAAGCAGATACCCCGTCGATGTAATCTCTACAGAAGTTCGCATTGTACATCCATCTCTGGTCCATCTAAAATTAATTAACATATAAAAATTGATTAAAAAACTAATCTAATTACTTATCATCTAAAGGAGCTAGATAATAAGTTCATCATCTAAAAATGATGAGCACCCACCTACCAAATTAACTAAAATTTCATGTATATTAATATCCAATAATCTTAAATAAATAAATTTAATATATGCAAGATTTATATGTCTGTACACTAATGGAACCAAATTAATAGTAATTAAAAAACTAATCTGAATACTTATCCTCTAAAGTAGCTAGATAATAAATTCATCATCTAAAAATGATGAGCACCCACCTACCAAATTAACTAAAATTTTACTTATATTAGTATCCAATAATCTTAGTTAAATAAATTTAACATATGTCCACACTAATGGAACCAAATTAATAGTAATTAAAAAACTATTCTAATTACTTATCATCTAAAGAAGCTAGATCATAAATTCATCATCTACCAAATTAACTTAAAATGCAATTTATATTAAATATATGCTTGATCATAATTCATCATCTATAAAAGAAACACAACATCATCTAATGAACCTAGATAGGAAATAAATTCATCAACTACAAAATGGTAGGTAAATAAAAATAAACAAAATCTAAACTTTTCATCTCATCTACATATAAACCTTAATTAAACTAGGTTTAAAAATTAAATTGCAACAATATTAACACAAATCAAGAGAGGAGAAAAAATAACTCACAAAGGAACAACTAGAGGAAGTACAAGCACAAGAATTGGAGAAAACAAAATCTGAAATTTAGAGGTTTTGGTTTGCTCTCGGGAGGAAGAAGACCAGTGCTGCTATAGACCACCTATTTATAGGCAATATTATCAGTGGTGGTTGTTAACTAGAACCGCCACTGATAACATTATCAGTGGCGGTTCTATCCAAGAACCGCCACTGATAATGAATTATAAGTGACGGTTCGAGGATAGAACCGCCACGGATAATACAATAGTATCAGTGGCGGTTGGAGGATAGAACCGCCACTGATAACCTATTTATCAGTGGCGGTTCTATCCTCCAACCGCCACTAATGATGTATTTGTAACCGCCACTGATATTCTTCTCGCCATTTTCAGTATAGAACTGCCACTGATAATTATATTTGTGGTGGTTCGAAAAAAACAGCCACAAATAGACCGTCACCTATTGCAGGTTTTGGCGTAGTGAAACCTCCTTAAAACCTGAGACCTCCTTTGAAACTCTTCATGAAACCTGTTGGAACCTGATTTGAATCTTAACTTTCTTCTTTTGAAAAATTTGTGGAAACATACCAGAGACTTTTCATGAAACGCAATGAAGCCTCTTTGAAACTCTTACACGAAACGCGTGCGAAACCACAAAACCTAAAACCTTGTAAAACTGCTAAACTACTATACCATTAGAATACTTTCCAATGGTATGGTGTGGGCCACTGCTAGCTTTCACAAATTAAACGGCCGGCTCCATCGATCACATGATGAGAAGAATGGCATCACATCCAAGGATTCAAATTTTGTTTTCGGATAAAATCTCGCTTAGCACCGAAATCCGAGATTTTGCCAAAATCTCGATACCTCAGACAAATCTTGGATGAAATTTGAAAACCAAAATTCCAATCTGGTCCATTTGCAATCGAGAAATCCCGAAATTTCGGGCAAAATAGTCAAAATTTTGGCATATTTCAGTGGCAAAAAAGTGGGTCAAACGACGACAAAAAATTTTGAAATTTTTTTGGAGATTCCTGACACATTGTTGATATTTCCATAAAAAGTTCAGATAATTTGGAGGTATGTATAATTTTTAAAAATTCAAACATTGCTAATGTCCTGATAAAACGCTGACCAGCAAGTTTTAACCGAATGACAAATTGTTCAAACCACGTTAGAAAATTTTGAAATTTTTTTTGCATGGTTATGATGCATGACTAATGTTCTAATAAAATTTTCAGATGATGATCGAGGTTCATGAATTTTAAAAAATTCTAATAGTGCTACTACCCTGTTAAATTCTTACTAGCAAACATAAACAAAATGAAAAATGATTCAAACCACGTTAGAAAATTTTGAAACTTTTTGTGGATAGTCCTGATGTAATAATAATATTTTTATAAAATTTTGATATTATGATCATGCATAAATAATTTTGAAAACTTCTGACAGTGGTACGTTCTCATAAAAGCCTAATGATCAATACATAGATTTGCTTTAGCAATCAAAAAAGGTTTAAATTTTTTGAAAATTTCACAGAATGGTGATTAGGAAATGCTTAAGACATCATAAACATTTTGAATCATCATCACACTCCAGTGAATTTATAAAATTCTTACAAGGCACATACCATTTATGTTCTTTCTCTTTTTGATTTTTGAAATATAATATAACAAAGGAAGTTCAATGCATACATAGATTTGATTGACCAAACAAAAAAAGTTGAAATTTTTTTAAACTTTTATAGAATGGTACTAAGGCAATTATTAATCTCTCATAAAAATTTTAGATCATCATCACGCTGGAGATAATTTATAAAATTCTGACAAGTTTACTTTCCCAATTATGTTCATTCTGTTTTTGTTTTTTTAAGGATAACAAATGAAGTTAAATTATTTTGAAAATTTTTATGTATGATTCTACACTACGAAATATAGTACCATAAAATTTTTAAATCATTATCAAGCTTGTAATATTTTATAAAAAACTGACAGTGTTTCTACCAAAATTTTAAAATATCTCAAAAATTCGGTTTTTTAACAAATTTTCATAGAAGATGACTTTCTTAAGAGTTATTGGACCAAGTCCGGTCAAATCCGACCCTAAAAGTTTAAAACTAGCCAAAAATTATGAAATTTTGTCGAAAAATCGAAAATACTGTAGTAATTTCAATTTTTTTAAATCTTTTTATTCGGTTAGTAGTTTAAATTTCGTGATGGCCCGAAGTCCAAAAATATATTGCTGCCTGGCCTGGCTGATCCATAGGTAGAAGCATCTAACAAGGAGGGTTCCAAATCTCGTCGAATTTCGAATTTCGGACCACCCCGAAATCTAAACTACCGGCCGAATAAATTTTTTTTTGAAATTGCTACAGCACCAAAATTTAATTTTTCTCGGCGAAATTTCATTTTTTTTTGGCCGGTTTTGAAACTTTTAAGGCCGTATTTGGTCCAATAACCCTAAGGAAAGTCATCTCCTATGAAAATTTGTTGAAAAACCGAATTTTTGAGACATTTTAAAATTTTGGCAGAAACACTCTCAGATTTGTATAAAATTGTAAAGCTAGATAATGAGGTTAAACTTTTATGGTACTATCTTTAGTATCTTAGGATCGTACATAAAAAATTTCAAAATAATTTAACTTAATTTGTTATCCTTAAAAAATCAAAAATAGAATGAACATAATTGGGACAGTTACATTGTCAGAATTTTATAAATTTCTTGAGCATGATTATGGTCTAAATTTTTTTTGAGAGATTAATAATTTCCTTAGTACCATTATATAAAATTTTTAAAAAATTTCAAATTTTTTTGTTTGGTCAATCAAATCTATGTATGCATTGAACTTCGTTTGTTATATTATATTTCAAAAATCAAAAAGAAAAGAACATAAATGGTATTGTGCCTTGTAAGAATTTTATAAATTCACTGGAGTGTGATCATAATTAAAAATATTTATGAGATATTAAGAACTTCCTTATCAACCTTCTGTAAAATTTTCAAAAAATTAAAAAAAAATTATTGCTAAAGCAAATCTATGTATTGATCATCACGCTTTTATTAGGACGTAGCACTGTCTGAATTTTTAAACATTATTTGAGAATGATCATTATCTAAAAATTTTAAATCAACATTAATATTACATCAGGATCATCCACAAAAAAATTGAAAAGTTTTTAACATGGTTTAGATAATTTTTCATTTTGTCCAAATTTGCCGGTAAGCCTTTTAACACGGCAGTAGTGCTGTTCGAATTTTTAAAAATTTATACAGTTTGATCATCATCTGAAAATTTTACGAGAGCATTAGAGATACATCATAACTATGCGAAAAAAACTTCAAATGTTTATAACATGGTTTGAACCATTTTGCATTCGGTTCAAAATTGCCGGTCAGTGTTTTATAAGGAAAGTAGCAATGTTTGAATTTTTAAAAATTCTACACACTTCAGAATTATCTGAATTTTTTATGGAAATATAAGCTATGTGTCAGGACTCTCCAAAACAAATTTCAAAATTTTTCAATATTGTTTGACCCACTTTTCGGTCGTTGCAAAAATGACAAAATTTGGGTATTTCGCCTGAAATTTCAGGATTTTTCGGCGAAATTTTGTTTTTCCTGGTAGAAAACAAACCGGATTTGAATTTTTGTTTTTGAATTTTGAACGAGATTTGTCTAAAATATCTGAATTTCGACGAAATTTCGGATTCCGGTCTGAGGCGATATTTTATCGAAAACGAAATTTTAATCCTCGCTAACAAGTTAATTCCAGCTGCAAGCATGCTGGCGGGGTAGTGTACTGTTCTATTATTACAGGATCGATCGATGCATGATCAGTAGGAGCAGGAGAGCTAGTACGCATGCATGCTGGCAGCTAGCGCTAGCTGATACGTACGTACTATAAGCTAGCTGCATCTGCTAGCTAGGTATGTACGCTAGTTAGCTAGCTGCAGGTATTTAAGTACGTACTGGCGGCAGCTGCTACACTGCAGCTAACGTACGTACTACTGTATATACGTCTAATCCCGTAGAAGGCGCGAGTGATGCATATATTCATGCATGAGATAGAGATGAGATTGACGTGCGTTACGTTACGTATGATGGATGGATCCAGCATGCAGGCGCAACAAGACAAAGAACAAATTAAAGCCAGCCGACCTACAGTAGTACCATGTGTATAACTGGCTTTGCATGATCCGACGTACAAGGCCACAGATGGAGTTTGAGCAGACGAGTAGTGGTGTTATACTGTGTGCTCCACATGTCAGTGCGTCATTGGTCAGAACACAAGGTAGCTAGCATTCCAGGTTTCAGGCCGGAGCATGCACCAGTACTAGCTCCGTACTAATTAATTCAGTTACACAGATAATGGGTGCATGCACGATCGATGTATCATGTATTTGTGTATTGTATGCACAAACTAGTTCCTTCGCAAGGCCAAGGGTAGCCAGCTCATTAATTGTAAATATATATACACATTCCGGGGAGTAGTACTTCTTATACCGTATCTTACAACGTAGGGAATATCTCACGTAATAGAGGATATGTACGTATAATATACGATTATATAAGACTATGTAGGTGGTATATACATTTATTCAGAGGTGATATATTTTTTTTATAGACATACTTTTTTACGTGCGTATATGAAGATATTTATAAAATACTCTAAAAACTATGGACTCTCTGGCAATTTTTTCGTGTATTTCACATTGGAGTATATTATAATTAGTATATGAGTGTACACATAGTGATTAAGGAGTATGTCAAGTTTGTTTATATGGTATATCAGATGTGGTAATTCAAGCCAAATTTGGGTATATTTTTAGAAAATTTCATGTTTCGGGTATATACCCATCTATAACAATTCAAATGAAATGCATAACTTTGAAAAAATATATTCAAATTCAAAGATTTTGAATGAATTTAGATCACATGCTTTGCTGGTTTATATATATAATCAGCATCTAAATACAGTCAAACTACCATAAAAAAAGCAACTCTAATAATTTGAATCTTAGTTCAAACTTGTTTGAACTAGTTAGTAAACTAGTTAAACTCAACTTCTAAAAAATTCAAACCTTTCACACGTACAATACATATAGAGTAAATACCTGCTTTAGATCATGGTGTAGTCCAGGCACCATGGTGGCCATAAATAAGCACATCATTTACTTGAGCTTGGCTGTAGGCATATTGTACTACTATATCAAGCCAGTTAATTTTAAGCCACTAAATAATGTAAGAAAACTATGTGTGAAGTGACCACTAAATTAAGTCAGTCAGTTTTAATTTACCTGGAATTATTTCATACATAACTTAAGAGATGTGAGGTCGCACCAAAGCATATGCATGCTGCAGCTGGTTGCTGATATATCCGTCATTCCAGCGTGCGGTGATGCCATCGCTAGCTCGTTGTTTGTTAACCATTAATTTCCGATGCAGCATCATCAAGATTCCCACACATACGCAGATACCTCCTCTATCGATCGATCTCCCCCTTGAAACTCGGATTAAAATCAATTCATTTCCAAGCAGATCCATTAGGGAGAGAAAGACGATATATGCATGGCATATATATATATATATATATTGTGTGAATCTTGATGATGCCACAGCAGAAATCACTGGCTGGCCTCCCTCAATTCTCAATCTTGTGGTGTAGATCTACGATCCACAGGCATGCAGGCACATTATGTAGCTGGATATCTTCTTCTAGCTATATATATGCAAAAAAAAAATGGAAAAGTTACAGTATATATATATATATATAGCTACTACAAAATGGCACCATATGCATTCATCCCCGGCCTCTATATCTTTTCTTTTGCCCCTAGCTCTCTCTCTCTCTATAAATATATCTAGAAGAATAAATACGACGGATGCATATATAAGAAGAATAGTGCATGCACATATATGGTACAGATGTAGAACAAGAAAGAACAAGCAAAAGGCCCTGCACACCAGCTAACTAGAAATATTAAAAACGGGCCGGGGGAAGGGGAGCTATCTAGCTAGGAAGAATAGAAGATTCCAACAGCCATAGATGCATGCATGTAAGAGGCAGAGCCAAAAGAATATTAAGCTAGCAAGCATGAGAGCTGATCTGCGAAAAGATGAATATATATGCATGTATATATATATATATACACTGCAAAAGGGAGCGAGCTTGGAAGGGAAGGGAGATGGAAGAGCCGAGCTAGCTAGGAGCTCTTCAAAAGATGATCAATCTAGATACTACTCGATCGATATCAAGTCTCAAAGGAACGAAAGGCCGGGCGGTGCCAAACCTCTGGCGACTCTGGCTTATAAATACAGATGAGCTTGGTAGCCAGAAGGCTCTAACTGCAGTGTGGTGGTCTCTTACACAGTTATGAATACTGTTGCAAAAACTCAACACACACACTACTACGTACTACTGTTTCTGTTTCACACAAACCGCAACTGGTGTACTGTTGTCTATGCATGCATGGAGGCGGAGCCGCATGTTTTACGCAGACAACTTGGTGTGCGTGCACTGTACGTACGTACGAACTATATATGCGTGAACATGCACGCATATTGGTAGTTTGGTACGTACGTATGTAATAGTACCTAGCTGGTAGTGATGAATTGATGCTAGCGGGGGCAGTGGTTATACATCGCCATCGGAGGAGGCCAAAAGGCAGAGGAGCTTTTACTGGCTTCTGGCCTTGGTCACTTGCCACAGACGTGCATTTCCCACTTGGGCACGTAGGTCGTACTGCATCAGATCAGATCAGATGCATCTATACGTACGTACATCGTCGTCACGCAGACCGATCGGGATGCACGATAGGAGAGAGACAAGGAAAACTTCCTTTGGAGGAAACTAAACAAACTCCCTTCAATGCACCAGATCGATATGCAGTCATCTACCGATCCGATCGACAACCTACACCTTGCTAGCAATTGGTAATGGAACATCTATATCTTTTGCGTTTGTTACACTATAGCTAGCAAGCAGTGCATGCATGCATATATATATCATCTATGGCCTGCAGTGCAGTATACTCCGCATGTATATGCTAGCTTGTGTGTGCTGCATGCCAACCTGGTTCTGGATATATCGATGCCGCAGCCCCGGCCAGCCGGACTAAATTACTAGTTACCAACTAGCTAGCTTAGCTAGTAGGGTACATGGAATTGTTTGTTGAGCATCCATCCACTGGTGCGGTTATTGAACTAGTAATCAAGTTCCTTAAGAAAAATATCATATATTATAGGATCAGTCATATCTCTCATGAATGTAAGGTCGGAACCTCTCTTTTGAATGTGATTAGTAGTGATATTTATCTTCAAGTTAATTACTGCATGAGTTCACTACGAATTTAACGTCATATTATGATCTTAACCAGGTGTTGACTTACTAACTCAACCTGTGGCCTATACATTGGATCAGATTTAGTAGGACGTAAGCGCCACTTGGATATGGATATTGCGCAAATGAACCCCTTAACACTACTACAGAACAGCACATCCTTACTGGCATATCACTGCCGGTTGGGATAGAGCCGGCAGTGCGAACATATCACTGTCGGTTCGGAAGTTAAGCCGAGGGGGGAGAACTTATCACTGCCGGTTCGTGGAAATAACCGGCAGTGATAACCAGATATCACTGCCGGTTTATATATAAAACCGGTAGTGATATATCACTGCCGGATCTTCTACCAACCGGCAGTGATACTGGCATTTTCACTGCCGGTTTTACACCAGAACCAGCAGTGATATTTATTTTCCCGCCTGATTTTATTTTCTCGCGCAATCCGAGCTTATCACTGCCGGTTCTGCGCTGAACCGGCAGTGATAAGTCATTTATATATATGTCCGTCCCTTCCCCCGACCGATTGAGCATAACAGAGAGGCGTCTCTGCTCCATTTATTGTGACGAATTGCTGCTGAAAAATTATATGAAAATTCATATCTATTTCTCTTCAAGGTTAGTAATTTGATCTACATTATATTTGTAGCTGGATTTTACTTTATAGATTGTTTTAGATTTTGATAATTACAATTCTTATTAATTTCAGTGATTTAGTGGATTTTTAAATAGTGGCAATGGCTAGATGAATTTTGCAATAATGAAAATCGCAAGATACATTTGTAAATCTAACTATTTAAAAATATATCGTGTACTTTCAATTATATGCTTATTTTGAATTATTAAAGTAATTAAAAAATTGCAACATTGATATTATCAATTATGAAAGTAATTAAAAAATTGCTACTTGGATATTTTTAATATAGTAAAAATATATCCTGATTATTTACAATTATTTTCAATTTTGTAAATAATAAAACATTGCCACATGGATATTTACATAATGAAAAAAGGTTGATGTATGCTAAAATTTTGAAATAATAAAAAAATGTTAGATGGATATTTACATAATGAAAAAGGTTGATGTATTTTAATATAGTCAAAATATATCCTAACTATTTACAATTATTTATTATTTTTTAAAAAATAAAAAATTGCAAGGTGGATATTTACATAATGAAAAAAGATTGATGTATTTTAGTATAGTAAAAATATATCCTAAGTATTTACAATTATTTTCATTTTATAAAATAATAAAAAATTTGCTAGTTGGATATTTACATAATGAAAAAAGGTTGATGTATTTTAATATAGTCAAAATTGCTACATGGATTTTTAAATCTTATCATTTACAATTATATTGTTATTTGCAATTATATGTTTATGTGATGTTTGATTTAATTAATTGTAGATGGACCGAAGGTGGATGTATAACACGGACCGTTGCGACGCAGAGTTCTTTAATGGTGTGACTTGTTTTGTAAACGCGGCTGCGGCGCACAAGTCGAAGGATCTGGCAGACTATATGTGTTGTCCATGCGTTGATTTGCAAAAATGAGAAGTTGTTTTCTACCATAGAGTCGATACGTGCGCACTTGCTTCGAAGGGGTTTCAAGCCTGGCTATACCTGTTGGACCGAGCACGGTGAAGATGAGATTGTAAATGAAGGGCAACACATTGCTAAAGATGACGGAGACAACGATATGACGGGGGTCGAAGATACGTTTGTCGATAGCCACGACGATGATCTGGATCAAATGTTGCGTAATGGGAAGGGGGACTTCACGAGTGAAAGAGAGTTTCAAAAGTTCCAGCGTATAGTAGAGGACTCCACAACACCATTGTACCCGGGCTGCAAGGAGGAGCAAACAAAACTGCATACTGTGCTTACACTACTGCAGTTGAAGGCAAGCAATGGTTGGTCTGATAAAAGCTTCACTTAGCTGTTATGTCTTTTGGGGGACTTGCTTCCAGAGGGTAACGTGTTACATATAACTACGTACCAGGCCAAACAGGTTGTCTGCCCGTTGGAACTGGAAGTACAAAGAATACACGCATGTCCAAACGATTGCAAGTTGTATCGCAATGAGTTTGCAAACTTGAATGCCCGTACTATTTGCAAAGCAAAGCGGTATAAAGGCAACGATGATATTCATAATAATGATGTCGGGGTGGAGCATAAGAAGAAGAGATCCCCCCTAAGGTAGTGTGGTATTTCCCTATAATCCCCCATCCGTAAGGTAGCATAAGG
Source organism: Otatea glauca (assembly GCA_036346275.1). Classification (NCBI taxonomy): domain Eukaryota; kingdom Viridiplantae; phylum Streptophyta; class Magnoliopsida; order Poales; family Poaceae; genus Otatea; species Otatea glauca. Next base: position 106,049 of record JAYEVK010000135.1, read on the forward strand.
CATGCCCAATTGCTACGATAGCACGCCCAATTGCTATGATGACACTGTATAAACAATTGTATAAAAATATATATATTTCACAAAAAATATGTAATAAAAATATTTGGTTCACGGCTTGTCACTGCCGGTTCTTGGAGAAAACTGGCAGTGATATGTATATATCACTGTTGGATTGTGGTATAACCTGGCAGTGATAGTTCGATATCACTGCCGGTTTTATGTATAACCGGTAGTGATAATTATCATCAATGCCGGATTTTGGTTTGACCTGGCAATCTTAGTTCAATATCACTACCGGTTGTAGGTAGAACCGGCAGTGATAATCCTTATCACTGCCGGTTCCTGAGCCGGCAGTGATAATCCCCGAGTATCACTCCCGATCAATCACTGCCGGCACCAATGACTGACAGTGATGGCGTTTTGGAACCGGCAGTGATGTGCTATTCTGTAGTAGTGTAATTAAATATCAAGAGTCCTACATGAGGGAACCCTCCCAGCCTCCTAACATTACTTCAAATATGTTGTTCCATGTAAATCTCATCCAAGTACCATCACCACACACACACACACATATGGCAACATATGATCAAGTGTAAACCAACCTTAGGGTGTTACTCAAATAACCCTCAACATGAACTATCCGATTTGGACTCAACGCAGGAGATGAATATGGGATTGACTCCCAATTACTTAAGACGTTTTGTAGAAAACCTTGGACTCTCCAACCATCTTACAGAAACACACACTACTACACAAATATACATCACAATCGGTTCTTTTTTATCATCACAGTCAGTTCTGGTGGCGACACAAAGTCATGGGACAGAGATGAGGCCACGCTATTACAGTCGGTTCTTGCCCGATAGAGATGAGTGCGTCATCTCTATCGGTTCTTTGTAAGAAACGATAGAGATGATGGTCTCATCTCTATTGATTCTTCATAACAAGCGATAGAGATGAGGGTATTATCTCTATCGGTTCTTTGTAAGAAGCGATAGAGATAATAGACCCATCTCTATCGGTTCTTTGTAAGAAGCAATAGAGATGAGGGTATTATCTCTATCGGTTCTTTGTAAGAAGCGATAGAGATGAGGAGTTATCTCTATCGGACTCCTCATCTCTATCGCTTCTTACAAAGAACCGATAGACATAATACCCTCATCTCTATCGCTTCTTACAAAGAACCGATAGAGATGAGTCCATTATCTCTATCGCTTCTTACAAATAACCGATAGAAATAATACCCTCATCTCTATCGCTTTTTATGAAGAACCGATAAAGATGAGAACATCATCTCTATCGCTTCTTACAAAGAACCGATAGACATGACCGGCACATCTCTATCATTTTTTTGTGAGAACCGATAGAGATGAAGGGGTGTGGTGTGCTATTTTCTAATTCACCCTCCAATCAGCACATATTTCACATAATAAGCACATATCACATTCACACAGCAATTACAAATAACATATCACATTCAAAGAACATGAACACATATCACATTCGTTAACAAAATAGAAATGCATTCAGATATGTAATATTGTTCAAACATGCTTAACCATAAGTACACATGCAATCGCATTCAGATATGTAATATTGTTCAAATATGGTCTAGTAGGAGCTTTCGGGATCTCTAAACCATCCGTCCTCCGACGAGCATTCTATCCAGTACCACTGGCCTAAGTGGTCTCGTATCTTATTGAGTGCAGTACTATCTACACTCTTCTGGGGGATATTGGTATGCTGCAAAATAGAAACGAGTGCTCTAATTTAAGTTTTCAAATTTCTATGTGAAAGGCTAATTGTATTATTATGCATGTACATATATCTTAGGGAAACGGTCTGAGCCGGCAATCAAGATCACCATGTGTTGCATGACATACAAACCACAGAGGTCGTCGCTTCCCTATTGATGACACTGTGAAGAAAGAAAAATAAATTAAGAGACGAAGAAAAATGTCAGATAATCTAAATCTTATATATGGTAGACACTTGTACCTTGAAGCGGACATACTCTAGCTTGGAGCTCTTTTTGTCATCGTGTATCCCTCCTGCTTTGACGTATTCCTTGAAACCCTTTATATACATTGGAGAGATGCCGTTGAGTAAAAAAATAATGAACATAGTTAAATGCAGAAAATGTTAGATAAGAGTAGTGCACTTACTGCTCCAAAGGAGGCTTGATCGCGCAGGCCATCGGTCTCTTCTCAATCAAATTAAAAGTGTACACTTTGTTGTCACTCGGAAGGAGCACGAGTAGAACCCAATGGTTGCTTATTAAATGGTATGCAGCGAAGAAAATAAGTTCACATACTGTTTAAGTGCGTACAAGTAATTGAACGGTGAAGTAGTACTTACTCCTCGTGGTACGGGAGTAGAATGAAGTCCTTCTTCGACTCAGTTTGCAATGCCCTCTTGATGTAGGAGGCAACCCATTCCGCTTGAAGCCTAGCCATCATCACGAACACAAGCTCAGGGTCAACGAACCCAACTAGTTGTTGATTCGTCACGACTCGCTGCCTCATTGCCCTGCAACTCGTATTGAATGTTAAAAAGCGTAATGCAAAATCCTATGGAAGTCATAAGGTCATGCTACGTGGTGGGATACTCACAGTGTCCAGGATCGTACAGTGGAAATATCGATGGCTATCGGTTAGTGCAGCATTTTAACAGATCCTCAAAACTAACTGGGAATGTCCCATCCTCCTCGCGGTGGAAATGTCCCTTTCTGTATCTAACATTGAAGTCGACATGCCGCTCACTCTCTTTCACTTTGTCAACGTACCATCCATGGAGCTGTTGAGTCCATATGCCTAGAGCATTCAATTTGCTAGAAGGCAAAAAGGGCTTTCCATGTACGTAGGCCTTAAATTCGTAAGGCTTATCTGTGCCCTGTGCCGGCTCTCCTTTCTAGGCCGAAGGAGTCTCCGGGGACAGGGCAGTTGGCTTTTCATGTACCTGAGGGGGCGCTGTGGCCTTTGTGAACCTTGCCTTTTTAGGAGAGGCCTCCAGTGGTTCTGTGGTTGTTCTGCTAGTTCTTTTATGCACCAGCTCTGTACTTTGTGCAGGACTCGTCACGGTCGTGGGATTAGGCGCAGGTACGGTAGGAACCTACAAAGCACGCGCATAATTAAGTAACTTGTTGCAGTACTACTGGAATGGTACAGAAGATGCGAGGTTTTTTACCTTGACCAGTACGACGCCTGTCGTGGGCCACTTGATGAATGACATCCGCGCTTGCCCACGAGTGGTGATGTCTTCGTTGGGGGAGAACTCGAGCACATGTGATAAGAAGGCTTCGTGGACGTAGTCCACCTGGACCCTCATGTAGCCCTTCCCAAAGGCTGACCATGCACCGTGTCGGTCTCCTTGCATGGAAATGCAACCCCGCGTGCAGCCTCAACAGGAAATCCGTCTTCCGTCAAGGTGAGCTGGCACTTGGTAGGCGCCTACAAAAAGTGCGCAACTTGAGAGAAAATATATGAAGAGTTACCCTCGCACCTTTAAGTTAGGCAAAATTAATTATTACCTTCAGTTGGGGACCGGACTTAGCATTTTTGGAACCGCAGCTACTTGGTGGGGGCACAAGTTTCTCTATAGTAGGCGAGGGCATCTGGCTCTGACTCTGGGCGATCATCGCCATCATCTCGGCCCTTAAGCGCTCCTCACATGTTATCATCTCCACCCTCATCTCCTCCTCATGTGTCATCATCTGCACCCTCATCTCCCCCCTCATCTCCTCCTTAATCTCCTCCCTCAGCTGCTCCCTAAGTGTGTCCTTCAGGAGCTCCGCACGGGCCTCCCATGATCTTGATCTGGTACTCCCAGCATCATCTTGGAAGTAGGACTTCTTCGTATGCCCCGCCCCTGCGGCAAGCACCCGGCCCTTATGGTCGGGCTTCCCGATCGTAGAGGATAGGATGTCATTTGACCCTTGGCTAAGAAAGGTCTCCTGCTCTTTCCTCTAGCTTACCTCCTCCTGCAAGAAACAAGTACGAATTAGATCTGAAATACAATAGGAATGGTCGACTGCAATGTAGTAAGTTTGATATCTTACGATGGTGGAGACGACTTGCGCGGTAGTGGGGTTTGGTACTACCAGCTGCCCATCCGCGGTTTTCTTTGTCCTCGCTAATACCTAGTCACGTGCCCGTTCCTCACATATGTGCGAGTAAGGCATCGCTGTCCTAGAGTTGGCGCACTCCTCAGCTAGTCACGCCCATTCTGCTTTCTTCCTTCGTAGCCGCCTGAACCGAGGTGGTGCGCGTGCGTGTTCAGCCTCTGGGTAGCAACGTTCTTCTATCTCAGCTCCTCCGCCTTGGGCGTACTCTTGATCCTCGTGAACTCCTCCCAAACATCGGGAGTCACGAACGGATACCTCTCGAATGGTGTACGGCCTTTCAGCACGTACTCACTGTGCATGTAGACCCTGAAGTGCCTCAAAGCCACACCCATCCTCTTCAAGGCGTACCGCCTGGCATTGTTTTCATCCTCCTCTTCTATAATCCATTTTCCCTTAACCTCGTCCCACAGCCGGTTCTTCTGCTCAATGCTGACCTCCTTTCTCCGATCCTTATGATTATGGGAACTCTCTCCTCACCGCTTGCGAGGAATGAGCGGTATCACCCCTTATACTTGGGAGGACCCGTGCAAACGCCCGTCGCATTGAAGTGGAGAACTTGCGGCGTTCTCCCTGTGGCCCCTTTGCTCGGTCCTCGGGCCTTCCTCACCTTACTCGGCCCCTTGACATTTCAAACTTGGCTTGGCTCGACACTTGGAAGTTGGCTGGGCCCCTCAGGAGCACCTTCTACTCTTTCTGGCGATGAGCCGATGCTCTCTAATTGCGACATTTTGAGTTTTCTTATCTAACATGGAAATATATTTGACATGAGAGAAAGCAATTCGTAGCTATTATGCGAACTTGATAATAAATCATCCGAAGCAAGAGGTCAATGGATAATTCGTAGCATGTCATTGTTCTAGCATATTGCAGTAGAGTAACAGATGAACGAATGATCTTCAAGAAAAGTCTATATGTTGACCAACTAAATACGTACGAACGATATCTCCTAATCTCTAAATAGGTTTGGTTCTAATCCCATTCGAGGATATGTGGTTTGGGCAAGTTCCTGAGCCGTTGTACAACTCCAGAGAAAATTTCGGCAGCATCTCCCCGCTTTTCTCCAGATACACGTCTCGACAACATGTCAAGAGGGGTGTGTGTCCGGAGAACACCAGGGAGACACTACCGAAATCTACTCTGTGAGTTGTACAACAGCTCAGGAACTTGCCCAAACCACATATCCTCGAAGTGTCCAAAATACATGGACAATTCGAGACTGTTTGCTTATAAATATGTCATTCCAGCATATTTATAAATAAGCCCTCACGAACGGGAGAAGTAGGTTACGCAACCTAAACTCTAACATATGCTGAGATGAAAAAGGAAAATAACATGCAATTATAATTGAAATAGCTATCTCAACTAACAGAGTCTAAAGTTGCATAATAATATGACGAGTACAGAAGCACATATGACAAAATAATAAAAAAGGCATCGTAACATACATGGAAACAGGATGATTTGTCCAATGTATGTCACCCTTCCAAAATCTTCAATGACTGGATTCAGTGAACCAATGCAGTTTCTGCTTTCAAAAAGAAAAGGCAATGCAGTTTCCAGCACCAAGGCACCTAGCATACAACAATATGAAAAATATACATTTCAAAGTAGTTCCTGTGAGAGTCTACCAGTATCTATGAAAATTTCCATGGTACAATCCACTCATCTTGTCCAGATATAACCATGCACTTATGTTTATAGATGGGTGAAGAGCAACTTGATAATAGGTACCATAAAGATTCAAATCTATACACACGGTATTAATAAAGAGTACATACTAATCCATAAATAAGAAACAAAAATCAATAATTGGCAAGTTGCTTACAGATCACACTCAAATCTCTGATCTGAGTCAAGTAACTGTTTGATTGGATCCTTGTCAAGAAGAAACTTCAGAAAAATCACCACAAGTTCGCTACAAAAGATGATGCCCTAGTAATTAATAACAAATGTTGATTCATAACTTGAGATTAAGAAAATAATAATAAGAAAAAAACAAACCTGTTTGCTGGTGGAACTTGATCGGTTTGTTCACTTAATAATATCTTAACACACTTCAAAACCCAACTAAAGAAATTTTGAAACTGAAAAGTTGACAAATTAATGGAAGTTACTACAAAATAAACCCCTAAAGGTGCAGCATGATCACTAACCATAACTGCAATAGGAAACAACAGAGCATGGAAGCACATAATATTGCACAAACTCAATATATATCAAACAGTTTTGCCACTAACAAAAGCATGTCCAATGCATAAATGCTAACCACAGATTCTCTTATTTTGAGTATGGATGAAAACATCACATTTATTCCCTGTCAAAAAAAACATTACATTTAGGAAATTTTGGGAATATGATTGGCTGTTTAAACATACAGGAACAAATTGTGGGGGCCTCGAGCCGCCGGTGGAGGTGTGCGCCGTGTGAGGAAGTGCGCAGCGCGAGGGGACCTCCGAGCCGTCGGCGGAGGCGAGCGCCGTGGGAGGAAGAGGGAGAGGGCACCATGCGGGGGGACCTCCGAACCGTCGACGGAGGCGTGCGCCGTGGGAGGGAGGGCACCGCGCGGGGGGGCCTCCGAGCCATCAGCGGAGGCATGCGCCGTGTGAGGGAGTGCGCCGCGCGGGGGGACCTCCGAGCCGTCGGCGGAGGCATGCGCTGTGTGAGGGAGGCGCCGCTGGGGACCTCCGAGCCGTCGGTGGAGGCGAGCGCCGTGGGAGGGAGAGGGAGACGGCGCCGCGCGGGGGGACCTCCCAGCCGCCGGCGGAGGTGAGCGCCGTGGGAGGGAGGGGGAGAGGGCGCCGCGCGGGAGCTTCAGGCGCTAGAGCTACGGCAAAATCAGGCAATGCAAACGACTTGTCCGAAAATTCTGACTTAAGAGTTAGGGGTATTAATTGTGTCAGTTCTATACGTAAAACCGACACAAATATGGATACACTACTATCGATTGGAAAAAAACCGAGACGAATGTTCAACTAGTACTATCGGTTTTTAATCTAAAACTGACACAAATATCACTACAATACTATCGGTTTTAAATTAACAACCGACACAAATGAGAACTAATTACTATCGGTTTTTCAGAAAAAACAACCCAAGTAGTTGTACAATACTATCGGTTTTCAAGGAAAAACTGACACAAATGTTAACTCAATACTATCGGTTTTGTAGAAAAAACCGACACGAATAGCACTATAACAGGTTTCCAAGGAAAAATTGACACAAACGTGAAATTATTACTATCGGTTTTCCAGAAAAAACTGACACAACCAGTTGTACAATACTATCGGTTTTCAAGGAAAAACCAACACAAATGTGAAATAATTACTATCGGTTTTTCATCAAAAACCGACACAAATAGAAAAAAAACTATCGGTTTTCAATTAACAACCGACACAAATGTGATATAATTACTATCGGTTTTTCATCAAAAACCGACACAAATAACACTATAACAGGTTGAAAAATCGACACAAACGTGAAATTATTACTATCGGTTTTCCAGAAAAAACCGACACGAATAGGTTTACAATACTATTTGTTTTCAAGGAAAAACCGACACAAACAGCCCTACAATACTGTAAGTTTTATTAGTGAACTGATACAAATATAAGTACATATCACTATCGGTATAGAGAAAAACCCGATAGAAATAATGGTATTAAACTGTCGCTATGAGGACTATTACTATCGGTTCTCAAGGAAAACCGATACAAATGTATGCCAACATCACTATCGATTTTTAGAATAAACCGATACAAATATGACTATCACTATTGGTTTTCCAGATAAAGCATGATGAAGTCTGAATTTTCAGAATTCATTGATGAAAGAGTAAAAAGGCCACAACTTTTACAGATATAGTTGGAATTATTTCAAATTTTGCAGAAACATACTTTGGGATATTACAGGTCTTTTCGAAAAAGAATTTTCGAAAAAAGAGTTAGCACTAAAAACAGATGCAAGAATTCACTTTGTAAGCATGATTTTTGCTTAAAGACTGCAAAAGACAAAACTTATGCAAATAAAGTCCAGGTTTTTCCAAAATTTCCGTAAATAAACTTTGGAGTAGTTAGAAGCTTTCCCAAAAAGAAAAATATATAAACAAATTTTCTGATATGTCAACGAATGATCAACTAGTAAGTAGATTTCAAATATGTCACAATGTTCCATGAGAGATTATAACCATACAACTTTACCCAAACAAAAGGCACGATAAAACATATGTCTTAAACACTAATGGCTTAAACCAAATGAACGGCATGATAAAATGAACAAACAATACAATAGTTCCTTTAGTTACAGTACAACCCTTCTTGATGATCTACGCGCATGTAATTTCTTCCATGTGTGTCGTCGTCCCCGCTAAGATAGGCCCCATCTGCAAATGGAGGTATTTCATTGAATTGATTGTATTCTTCTTCATCTACGACATTTTCGACACCAACGATCCGCCGCTTGCTGTGAAGGACGACGTGCAATCTCGGATTGGCCGGATCACGCACATAGAAGACTTGATTTGTTTGCTTTGCAAGTACGAATGGGTCATCTTTATAGGCGAGTTTGTTTAGATCCACAAGAGTAAAACCTCTCTTGTTGACCTTCACTCCATGTGATAGTTCCACCCACTTACATCGGAATAATGGAATTTGGTATATTCCGTAATCGAGCTCCCAAATTTCTTCGATCATCCCATAATACGAGTTCATTGCCGTTGAGGATCCTCCTTTCGAGTGATGTATATCGGACAGAGCATCTATGCTTACACCACTGTTTTGAACAGTACTCTTCGCATCCTGACTTTCAGTGCAAAAGGTGTACCCATTAATATCGTACCTCTGCCATATCTGTACATTAAATCTAGGTCCGTCAGCCAACCATTTGACATTCTCACTAACAGAGAACTCTGTCGTTTGTTTGAACCATGTAACAAATCTATCGTTGTGTTCTCGCATGATGGAAAGCTCATCCATATGTGGATTCTCTTCCCGTAATATCAACTTGTGCTGCTCAATGTACCCTAAAAACTTCTGTGTTGTGCTGCAAGACTGTCAAATGCGCTTTGCAATACATATCAAATCGTGGCCTCGTTAGTTTCGACCCCACGGTTCCTTTGCCAACAAGTCTGCCCTCGTGGCGAGATACAGGAACACCGATTGCTTGTCTTTTCCCGAGATAGTCCACACAAAACTCAATAACCTCTTCAGTCCCATAACCTTCCACAATACTACCCTCAGGCTTCGACTGATTCCTCACGTAGGGCTTTAATATACCCATGTACCTCTCGAACGGATACATGTAACGTAAGAAAGCGGGTCCACATATCTTAATCTCTCTAACAAGGTGAACAAAAAGGTGGACCATGACGTCAAAGAACGACGGTGGGAAATGCATCTCAAGCTGACATAGAGTCTGCACCACCTCACTCTGTAAGTTGTCTAGCACATCGAGGTCAATAACTTTGCAGGAGATCGCATTGAAGAAGTAACACAGCTTCGTGATTGCAAACCTGACATACTCTGGTAGAATATTTCGGATTGCAATTGGGAGCATTTGGGTCATCAAGACATGGCAGTCGTGGGACTTCATGCCCAACAACTTCAAATCATCCATAGACACAAGCTTCTTAATGTTCGCGGAGTAGCCAGAAGGAACTTTAATACCTTGGAGACATTTGCAAAAGTCCTCTTTCTCCTTCTTGGACAGGGTGTAGCATGCAGCGGGGATGTACGGACCTTTTCCATCCTCCTCTATCACTGCAAGCCTGGGCCTGATTCCCATGTAGGCCATATCGTGACGAGCATTCACACCATCCTTTGTCTTTCCAGGTATGTTCAGCAGGATGCTAACCAAATTGTCGCAGACATTCTTCTCAACGTGCATGACATCAATACAATGCCGAACATCTAACTCCTTCCAGTACGATAAGTCCCAAAATATTGACCTCTTCTTCCAAATGGTCCTAGAACGAACAGATTTATAACTCTTTCCGTACTGAACATCGATATCCTCTAAACGTAAATATACTTGCCTTCCATTCATAGGATGCGGTGTCGAACGGACTTCCCTCTTCCCATCAAATTTGTCATCCATCTTACGGTATCGATGACTTCGAGGTAGAAACCTACGGTGACCCATATACACAGTTTTCTTGGAATTTGGCAGCCATAGGCTCTCAGTCTCCTCTTCACAAATAGGACATGCTTTTGCTCCTTTCGTACTGTAGCCCGCCAAATTACCAAGAGCCGGGAAATCATTTATGATGCAAAATACCATAGCCCGTAAGGTGAAATGCTCTCTTCTATACGCATCCCACACAATGACCCCGTCATTCCACAATTTTACCAAATCCTCGATCAGTGGAGCAAGGTACACATCAATACCATTTCCCGGCTGTTTGGGTCCCGAGATTAGCAACGTCATCATGATATACTTCCGCTTCATGCACAACCAAGGAGGGAGGTTGTAGATACACAATGAACCAGGCACGTCTTTGTGGACGATCGCTCATGTTACCAAACGGATTTATTCCATCGGTACTCAACCCAAATCTTATGTTCCTCATTTCGGCACCAAACTCCTCATGTTTCCAATTGATGTTTCTCCATTGAGCCAAATCAGCAGGGTGTCTCAGCTTGCCATCTTCCTTTCAGACTCATAATGCCAACGCAACAATTTTGCCTCTCTGGGATTTGCAAACAACCTCTCCAGACGGGGAATGATGGGCAAGTACCACAATACCTTGGGCGGTGCACCTTTAGTGACCTCTTCACCGTTGTTGCCCCGGCTCTTACGCTTCTTGTCGTTATGCTTCTCCTTTTGTTTGTATCGGGGCACACCGCAAACTGGACAAACGTGTAGCTCCTGATGTGCGTTACGGTACAAGATGCAATCATTCGGACATGCATGTATCCTTTCTATTTCCATTCCCATGGGACATAGTAGCTTCTTCGCTTCATAAATGCTTGTTGGCAACTCGTTTCCCTCGGGAAGCAGATCCGATAGAGGAACTAGAAGTGCATTGAAACTTGTATCTGTCCAACGGTGTTTTGCTTTCAGTTCGAACAATGCAAGTACCGAACCCAACTTGGTGTATTCTACTTTGCAACCTGTGAACAGTGGTTTGGCATCGTCTTCCATCAAGCTTTTAAACTTTTCAAACTCTCTTTCCGTGTAATTACCCTCCACATCCCGCAACATTTGCTCCAAATTCTCCTCCTCAAACATATCAAGCTGCAACTCATCATCCGGTTCCACCGTGTCTTCGTTGCATACCGGCAGGGTACTACCTGTCTTCCCGTGATGGATCCAACACGTGTAATTCCTCACGAAGCCACGTCGAATCAGGTGGTCCTCAATTTGAGCTGAGTTGTTAAATCTTCTCAGATTGGTGCAATCAATGCAAGGACAATATATGAAGTTTACACCCCTCCTCACATGTCCTCTTCGGCAATTTTTTTGAACTCCTTAACACCCCTCTGAAATTCAGCACTCCCAGGACTTTTGTCATACATCCATTTCTTACGGTTCATCTGCAATTAAACCTCACACAATAAATTAAGCAAAAACTGGAGCGACAGTAAGCTAGCTATTTGAAATATTGAGACATCATTTCAGTTAATATTAACTTTGCAAAATAGAGGAAAATTTCCTGCAAGATATATGAAATATGTACTCCCGATCGATACCTAGATTCTTCCCTGGTTTAGAGCTTCCAATTTCCTAGATAGGAGACATACATTTTTAACATGAACAACGATATCAAACAATCTAATTATATAGTGCAGTAGCATACAAATCTTTTGACTATAACGAAACAAAACATGGGTACCAACGATAACTCCTAACCTTTAAATAGGTTTGGTCCTAATCCCATTCGAGGATATGTGGTTCGAACAAGTTCCTAAGCCGTTGTACAACTCCAGAGAAAATTTCGGCAGCATCTCCCTGCTATTCTCCATATACACATCTCGACAATAGGTCAAGAGGGGTGTGTATCTGGAGAATACCAGGGAGACGCTACTGAAATCTACTCTTCAGTTGTACAACACAGCTTAGGAACTTGCCCGAACCACATATCCTCGAACTGTCCAAAGAACGTGGACAATTCAAGACTGCTCGCTTATAAATATGCCATTTCGTTCGGTATATTTATAAACAAGCATCCTCGAACGGGAGACGTAGGTTCCGCAGCCTAAACTCTAACATTCATCAGGTGATAGCAATAATAATTCCATATTAACATCAAAGCACTACAAATTAAGATAATTAAATACATGTGTGCTTGTCAAATAAAGGGTGTGAAATCTGATAGGACATACACAATACCAGTGCAATCTAAACTTTCTTCGCGACATATCAAAATTACATAGTGCAAAATTAAAGGGGTTTGAAGGAATGCTCACATTTTGAAGAAAACCACAAATTATGCAAAATGAGGGGAAATCTCCTCAAGTTAGGGTTTCAAATTTACCCTCTTAACACCCACCCTTGAGGATTTCAAATTTTCTCACCCAAGTATTGCTTCCAACCACAGAATATGAGCTATTTTTTCGGGTGGCGGCGGAGAAATCTCCTCTGGAACAATAACAAAGAAGAGTTCAGCTCGAGTGGTATAAATAACCTAATGAGGCGCATCACTATCGGTTATCATATAAAAAGCGATAGTGATGTGATCATGCACATCACAGTCGGTTCTTATAAGAGAAGCGATAGTGATGATAGTTGTCATCACAATCGGTTCCCACATAAGAAGTGATACGATGAACACGTTGATATCACTATCGGTTCTTATGTGAGAAGCGATAGTGATGAGAATGTACATCACTATCGCTTCTCACAAAAGAAGCGATAGTGATGAGAGTGATGTGCATTCTCATCACTATCGCTTCTCACATGCTTCTTTTGTGAGAAGCGATAGTGATGTGCATTCTCATCACTATTCACATCACTATCGCTTCTCACATAAGAACCGATAGTGATGTGTACGTGCTCATCACTATCGCTTTTCATGTGAAAACCGATAGTGATGATAATGCACATCACTATCACTCCTCGCATAAGAACCGATTGTGATGTTCCCAGTGCTACATCACAATCACTTCTAACCTGAGAACCGATAGTGATTATTATTAATGCCTCTCCTAAGTCATCTATCACAATCGTTTTTTCCTAAAAACTTAAGAACCGACACAGATGAAGCGATAGTGATGTACCATTCTGTAGTAGTGACATCTTAAGTGTTTGGACTCTCCAACCATCTTGTGCGTTGAGTCCAGATCGGATGGTACACAAAAGTTAGTAAATTAGTTAAACTCAACATCTTAAAAATTTTAACAAATTTTGCATGCAATACATAGGGGAATATACCCGTTTTGATCATGGTGTCTACTGTCTAGGCTCTATGGTGCGTTAAATAATTATTATGTATGTATGTATGTATGTATGTATGTATGTATGTATGTATGTATGTATGTATGTATGTATGTATGTATGTATGTATGTATGTATGTATGTATGTATGTATGTATGTATGTATGTATGTATGTATGTATGTATGTATGTACACTACTACAGAAAGGCTTATATTAGACATCTCATCACAAACGGTTAAGAAAAACTGTCTATGATGAGGAACATCACTAACGGTTCTATACTGAAACCGTCAATGACATAATCACAGACGGTAGTGATATCACATATGGTTCTAAATACAAACCGTCTATGATAAGTTAATATCACAGACGGTTCTAACTAGGAACCGTTTGTGATATGACCTCAGACCCCTATATAACCATACCGATAGAGGTTCGTACTGCAGACCCATGCATTTCATCTCCCGCAAACCCTAGCCCCCGGCAATCCTTCTCCCCGGCGACCTCCTTCTCGATCGGCTACCTCCGCAAGCACCTTCTCCTCGATCAACTACCTCCACGATCGAGCACCTTCTCCTCGATTGGCTACCTCCACCAGCACCTTCTCCTCCCCATCGGCTACCTCCTCCTCCGTGAGCACCTTCTCTTCCGCGAGCACCTTCCCCGTTGGCTACCTCCTCCTCCTCCCCATCGATGAGTTGTGTACGAACTGATAATCCTCATTTTGAGTTTGTGATTGATGATTGGACATTCATAGTTGCTTGCATGTATGCTGTAATCTAGCTTAATTCAATGATCTTAGCTCTGGAGTAGTAGTTGCGCTCCATGCATGGCTGACTCGATTAGTTGACGTAGTGGTGACTGGTGATCTAATAGATAATTCATAATCGTCTCATGTTTTTGATGGAAAAGAGATATTTTACATTCGTATGCTATTGTTAACTCTATCAATGTAGTAGAGGATATGAAACATACACAATGACATCTGTAAACTTTGCACGAAGATAGCATGCATGACAGTAAAGGGGCAGTTATTCTTGAGTTAGCAAGCTTCTGATGGAGCAACACTTGCTTGGTAATTTAACAAGAGCTAGTGAGATACAAATCGAACTTGCATTTGGAATTTAGAAAGAATGAGGCTGTAATTATCAGTCATGCACATAAAACATTAGACAAAATACGAGTTGTTTTGCTTACAGTAGGTGATAGACTTACTTGTCTAAGAAAAATGGAAAAAGGAAACCTCTGCAAAAAGATTATTATTTAGTTAAGATATCCAACAGACCACCCATGCAGCACACAAAACCTATCCTGCAACCTGCATAATACAGCCCTCCACGTTCCCACAAGCCACAGAGGCACACTGATTGTGTGAACTTCTTTTGTTACTTTTTCAGAAAAAAAAGACTTTATTGCAATTAATAGTTGAATTTTAGTAGTACAATAAGTGTAACATATCAAATCATGATTTTAGTAGCATGTGTTAGCAATGAACTTGCTTGAGATGCTTGTTTGTCAGTAATGAACAAAAAAGAGAATGCTTGAGATGCTTGTTTGTCTATTATTAGTTCATGAAAAGACTCATTAAAGGTAAACACCTAATATTCATTATAAGATATTTGTGGTAAGGATATGGAAAAGCTGTTAGAAGCTATACAAAACTTGAGGTGGAGATCAAACAACTAAAGGGGAAATCTGAGATAACACAAAAGATTTATGAGATAAAACAAGAACTGAAACACATAAATGATCGATTGCAAGATATCGAATCCCTTAACACGGCACTGATAACATCTAGGCCCCCTCAATTTGTATTATTCTGTTTCATTATAGTTTTGGTATTGATGACTAAGTTAATAATACTTAAAGCTTTGAGGAACATGTGCTGGAATGAATGATGTAAGTTGGACTAACAAGATTAAGGTGCTCAATTTCTAGTTTATGACTTGGGAGATGATTCAAGTCAAATAGCTAGGATTATTTTCAGTTTAGCTGTCTAAAGAGGGATTTTGCACAAGCTAGTGGATTGGATCATAAGGCAAAGACAAAACTAGATTTCTGGGAGTAAAAGACACTTAGTTATTGTCCTTTGAATCAAATTTTTTCTTGGTATACAACGGACTAAAATTCAGCTATCCACTTCTTAAGTCTGTTGCATACACAGCATATCCTTTTAAGTCAAAAGATTCTTTGGTCCAGCATTAAAAAGTCTTCTGTGTCAAAACTCCTATCAAAAATATCTGCTCATCGGACCAAACCTTTTGTTTTCATATTCTTTCGTCCTTGGTGCAACCTCCTTCAAAAATCATATGTCAACCAAGTGATTGTCTATGTATGACAGACCAAATAATTTAGTCCGGCATACATGTAAAAGTCACTCCTCTGTGACGGACCAAAATCTTCTTAGTTTCCCATCTGCAGCGGACCAAATTATTTGGTCCGGCACTCTTTCAGTTTTTAAGCCTTTTGCCAGACCAAACTTTGAAGCCCTATATATTGAAACCTTAGATGAATATTCTTCCTCATTCAAAAGGTTTTTGCTTTGATAACGGACCAAATATTCATGCTTAACCTTTTTAGTCCGTTGCTAAAGCAAATCGCTTGGATAAACTTATTTTTGTTGAAAAAGGGTCTTTGGCTACTGATGTTCTGAAACTCCCATGTATGACGGACCAAATTATTTAGTCCGACGTACATGTATCTCTCTTATTCCTATGGCGGACCAAACTCTATGAAAAACCCATGTACAACGGACCAAATTTTTTGATCCGTCATAAATGTCCAAATTTGGTCTGTCATACTCATGACCAGTATCGCTAGGTACTGTTGCTTAGTCCGTTGTCAACGTGTTTTTCTGATATTTCTGACATCTAACACGTCCAACGGCTACAGTAGCAGGTGTAACGGCTATATTCATTCCAAATGGCTATATAAGCATTTTCTGAGCCATCTACCAAAAAATAGAATGAACGCCTTTGCATTTTAGCATTGAAAATAGCTCTCATTCTCAAAAGGAGTCTGTGCTTCACTTTCAAACCAAAATTCTCAACATCTCTAAGTGTTTTAGCTCCAAGCCAAAGTCTAGCTGTGTGATTTGCGAAGTGAACCAAGAGACAGAACTTGTGCAAAGTTTATTACTCTTGGATCTTAGTGATCTTAGACAGCTTGGAGGAAATGAACAGTGCGACCTGTCCAAGAGTGATTATGGAAGGCTACTGTGATTGTGAGAGGTTCGGAACTCACCTCAATGGAGTAGTGAAAGAATTACCTGAGTGATCACCGGAGCTACTGCAACTAGCTTTAGAGAAGCAATACTTCGGAAGAAGTGCTTCAACGTGGATTAGGAGTGCGGCTCTGAACTACGGGATAAATCTTTGTCTCTCTTGTGTTTTATTTCTCTTTATTGCTTTTGCTGTTATTATTGTTTGTTTTTACTTCTGTCATATATATATATTCTGTTTTGTGCCTTTCTCTCATAAAGAACAGTGAATTGTTTTTAAGAAGTTAAAACTTGTAAAAGTTGCCTATTCACCCCCCTCTAGGCCAACTAGATCCTTCAGGCACTCATCAGTAAGAACCGTAGGGTGAATGCAGAGCTGGAAGAAGCCAAAGCTGAGCTTATAGAGGTAATATAAAGGTTTCTAGTACTGAATTCGGTGTGGTTACTAATAATATACCAACACACCCTTTTCACAACAACATGATCGCTTTTAATTTGTAGGGATTAAGAGATATGACTAAAGATCAATCGGTTATTGGTGTCAAATAAATCGGCATTGTACTAGAGTTGTGGAACTATAGAGAGAATTGAAAAGCCTCTATTGCAGAAGCTATGGCACATATGATGGAAGACATGAAAAAACCCTAAGGTTTTCTTGTCTTGAACTATGAAATAATGTGGTTTTTCAATGTACACTTGTTGATATTTGTAGTATATATCATATTTTGTTAATGTATTGTCACCTGAACTATGAAATGTTTCGTTATCATTTTTGTGGCATCATATTTGTGGTAAGGTCTTCTTGTCTTTGAACTATGAAATAATGGTTTTACCCTACCTCTCTTAGCAGAACTTCCATGATTATTATATTTTGTTCGAAATTTTCTTCTATTTAGATATTTCTGCAATGACATTTACAAGACACAACTAGTTATAGATTTTGAAATTGAACATCAAAACATCCTAGATGTATCGAGGCAACAGCTTGTTTGATGAGGAGGATCCTAAAATATGAACATTTGTAGCACTTTCATCACCTTTCTTATTCTAATGTTGATGGATTCCAACGCAAAATCCAATTCCATGAACAATTCATTTTGCATTGGAATCCATCAACATTAGAATAAGAAAGGTGATGAAAGTGCTACAAATGTTCATATTTTAAGACCCTCCTCATAAGACAAGTTGTTGCCTCCATGCATCTAGGATGTTTTGATATTCAATTGCAGAATCTATAACTGGTTTGTCTTGTAAATGTCATTGCATAAATATTTAAGGAGAATAAAATTTCAAACAACACATACTAATCATGTAAGTTCTGTCAAGAGAGTTAGAGGAAAAAACATAACACAGACGGTTCTATTTAAAAACCGTCTGTGATAATCTCATATCACAGATAGTTCTATCTACGAACCGCCCCTCATCACAGATGGTTCGTAGATAGAACCGTCTCTAATGTTAGTTTTACCTGATGGTTCGGAAACCACCTGTGATGTGCCCATCTTATCACTGACAAAGGTTTACAAATGGTTTATATATATATATATATATAATTATACATGTATGTATGTATGTATGTATGTATATACGTGTATGTATGTACATGTATATATATACACGTGTATATATATAAATATATATACATATATATTAGGGGTGGGAGGTTTTTGAGAATTGCTAATCGGATCGAACCGAATAATTTCGAAAACCAAACTGAATTCATTCGGTTCAATTATTTCGGTGTTTCGGTTCACCAAAAAATTCCAAGCAGCCCAAGCAAGAGGTGCTGACTCCCCCCATGCACCCCGCCCATGTGTTGCGTCGTGTTCGCCACCCGTGCTCGCCGTCGCCACGCACGTCATCGCTGTCGCCATCGCCATGCCCATGTTGGAGGGGCGAGGGAGGGAGTCACGCGGTAGCGCGGGGGCAAGGGAGGGAGGCAACGGCCAATAGGTGCGAGGGAGGGAGCCCAAGCCGCGTGCGGAGTGAGGAGGTGGTCGGCTAGCCATGCACACAGAGAGGAGGCGGCCGACCAGCTGAGACCCGAGAGGGCGAGGGAGGGAGAAGTGGCGGAGGGAGGCAAGGGTGTGGTAGGAGGAGAAAGGCGGAGGGGGCGCGACGGAGCCGCGCGCGGAGAGAGGGAGGGAGGCGACGAGGGTGAGGAAGGGAGCCCGAGCGGCGTCTAGCCACGCGCGGAGAGAGGAGGGAGGCGGATGGGGAATTTTGACAGGGAGGGAGGAGTCGAGGAGTGCTGCCAGCCGGATGGGGAATTTTGACAGGAGGTGAATCAGTGATTCGGTGATTCGGTTTTTCGGTGTCTGATATTACAAAACCGAACCGAAAAATAAAAACCGAATAGTATCAAAATAAAAACCGAACCGAAAACCGAAAAAACCGATTTTTTGGGTTAATTCGGTTAGATTCAGCTTTTCTGTTTAAAATTACCCACCCCTAATGTGTATGTATGTATGTATGTATGTATGTATGTATGTATGTATGTATGTATGTATGTATGTATGTATGTATGTATGTATACACATATGCCAGTACTATGGCAGTAACCTCCGCAGAATCTCCACAGATTTTGTCCACATTCCATCGTTCTACAACTTGCATGCATGTCTGTTATCTGAGCTGATCTGAAAGATCAATCCATCTAGGCAAAGGTGAAAAGAAAATTTGGAATTGCTAGTACGTTTGATTTTTTCGGACGCTCTGTAACATCTTTTTTCTTCGCGTAAAACATTTTTTTCCTACGCGTGAAACATTTTTCTTCGATAACAATAAAAATGTGCGCGCAAAAAAAATATTTACACTTGTTGAAAAAAAAATATTGCACCCAACGTAACACTGAGGAATCGAACTTAGACACTAGTTCTCCTCATGAAAATTACACTAGTAGCTAGTACTATAAGAAATCTTTTTGCATTGAATTCCATCCGCTGGAATATTCCAACTGTACTGCAACAGTATTAGAGGGCTTTGCGATCCATCCTTGGATTTTGAACAAGATCTACCAAGGTGGAATGGGAATATGTGCTACGTTCGTTTTTTATTATTTTATTGTTGTAGATATTGATACGATATTCAATACACATTTTTAATTATTATTTTTGTAATTATAATAGATACAAAAATTATATCGACACGAAGAAAGTATATAGTAGTACTAAATTAATGATACCTACGTATTACGGGAGATCATGACGAATGAGCACACTTCCTACAATCACCTCGAGAGAGAGAGAAAAATTCGTGGTTGTCGTAGGTTGGGTTCTCTGTGCGATTAATATAAGCATGTGCATCAAATCAGTGCCATTGCGCAGGCTAGCTCAATCAATCATTGTGTCCTTGTCTTTCATGTTTTATGGGACTATACGTATAATACGAGTTGTGAAAATATCGAGACCGAATATGTAAATTCAAACTCTTTGTATATATTACAATAGGTTAGGATCACGCTAGTACGTACAGTGCAATATAGATGTAATATCAACTTCATACACAGGGGAATAATAATAAACGACTAGATTTTTGTAAATAGATAGTGTGATGACTTTATGGTCAGCTTTACATTTATTAGGCCTCATAGGGCTTATACATTGGATAAACCGTAGTGGAATAGAAAGTTCAATGGACAACTCATCGATATACCACTAGCAATCGACAAGGCTCGACTTCTAATAACCCACGTACTCTTGATACTACCCCTCGAAAGCTGGTGTTGACTCCTCTTGAACTGGTTGATTTATTGTTGCACGAGTGAGTACATAAAAGCATTCAACATGTTTTGTATAGAATGCAATTCTAACACAACTATATGTGAGGCTTAATTCAAAAGAATTACTAATATGGTTATTTTGCAAAAAAAAACATCATTTAAAATTGGATACAATAAAATATTGAAATTGAAGTAAAACAAATAAAAATAATAATAATGTATTCCGATATTTTCCAAGTTAAACTGGACACGGCCTATCCATTGACACACAACCTTCCTTCCCAAATTTAGTTTTTAATAAAATCTAACCCTTGTGTGAATTTTTTGAGCATAGTCCATAATTGGGGATACAGATATTTGAATGGGTTGTACACTCTACAGAGGTCGTACACTCTACAGAAGTAAGACACTTTACCCACAATATATGATCAATCTTACCCATCGATGTGCGATTAAGAAGATCATAACAAAATCTTTTGAAAATTCTATCTCAACATAGACACTAGTGATAAGTTTGGTCTCACTATTTCACCCTCACACAAAGCATAAGAATAAGATGGACATACTGAAAAGGAACGCGGTATGCTACACTAGTGCAAAAAAAATCTACCGCATGACCAGAAAGCTACTCGGAAGAAGGGGATCACAGATTAGATTACCACTAGACGCGCAGTTGCGGAATCCTTCGCGCATCGATGTAGTGGATCGTCCTCGCCGCAGTCGTTGCGTCGATGGAATGGATCGTCCTTGCCTCGCCGTGGATCGTCCTCCCACGCCGCAGTCGCAGCAGTGTCACCACAGTAGTCCACACGTCCAGGGATGGAACACCGTGCGTCGGTGTGCAAGCACCTGATTGCTTGGCAGGGGCAGCGAGAGGAGGAGGCTAGGGTTTCGGGTGAATCACTTCTAAACCGTGGAAAGCACACCCTGTGCCCACCCTCCTCCCCTCCTTATATAACCACGAGATGAAACCCTAAACCAGGGCCCATCAGCGTGCTAAGCCCACGAGGTCCATTAATTACAGATCCAATCCAAATTAATGCGCCCCACCCATTAAGTGTGTGACCTGCGCAGTTCACGTGACGTTTGGACATGGATTTAGAAAACTCCTTTTCTGGTAGCGGCTCCTTGCAAAGTATGCCAACTCCCAAACATACTATGATCAAATCAGACAGAACCTATCAAAAGTACTCATATAATAATCCCTTTGCCAAGTATATGAAGATTGAACTCAAGGCGAGAAGCATGTCATCCTTTGATGATTTAATCAATCTTTCGTATCCGTGATATATTAATAAGTTGTGATTGACTCCTCAATCACGGTATGGCTATGCACTTCCTTAATCATATCACACGAGTGGCCTTATCATATATCTCTGTTTCATTGGAGTGGCAAATTCCATCTTGACTGCTCACTTCCCTCTGCACATTTCATAGTAAACATGAAAGCTACGTTTATAACTATCCGGTTAGGAAGTAGTGTTTGATAGCCCCAAGGAAAACTATTACACATGTAGGGAATATGACAATCTCAGGTCTAAGGATCATACATCTACTATGTATGAGATACACTGATGACATGTACATAAGAATGAAACATTCTCGCAGTGTCCCATGGCGGGTCTATCTAACCCATGTTTTTTAACATGCATCCACAATCTATAGATGATACCTCCATATCCTATGATCTATGAAGAATGATCATCGATCACTACATGTGCTGATCTATTCATCGTTGTCCTATACGATGATATCCGATCAGAGATATTTATCGAATTATATCAATAAGTAAAGAGCTTCATAAGCAAGTCACATACTTGTTGATCAATACAATGATATACATTCATTGGACCAATAATCATATTATTATTCATAAACATAGTCATGTTACAATCATCTAAATGATTGCCTCAAGGGCATAACACTAACACATACTTATTGTTGAACTAGGAACAATTATTGTTCAAAATGTGAAGCCACTGCAATACATACCTTCCCCAAATCTCGAACACAGCTTAGTCTACCACCTGAGATATCATATGTCAAGACTCGGTAACTTACTGAGTTAGGTATCATATGTCTAAGCGAAACGATCGGTGAAAACACCAAATAAATACAAAAATAGAGCTGATGGAAACTCTAAAAATAAAATAAAATATACTAAATGTAGGGGTTGATTTTAGATGAATTTATGAATTTGAATGAACTCAATCGGAAATCGTATGAAAGAGAACGAACTCTTAGAAGATTTATCAAACAAATAAATCCTGAAAATTACGAGAGAAACGAGAATATTCCTCTCTAAGAGACTGACAAGCGGGCCTATGTAAATTTTCAGTTTTATAATTAATTTTCAAAATTTTAGAAATTAAACAAAGGTTGATATGTGGGCCCTTAGTCTATAGACCAAGTCGACGGACACAGTGCATAGTCCATGGTGAACACTGCGCATAGTCCACGGTGGATAGAGCGCATGTTTTGACTCACTGGCATGCAGACCCCATATATCAAATACACGGTTCATGGTAAACTAAGTCTATCTAGATTGGATCTGGCTTATCTTATGTGTTTGGTAACTCAACCACGTCGACGGTCAAGCTCTAGGACCAATGATAACTGGCGGTGAACGGCAATGTGGCTTTGGTGTCCTAGGGGTCATGCCATTGGCACGAGCACAGCAAGGTGAACACATTGATGCGGACATCGCAACCAACGGTAACTTCTAGTGATAGTAGCGACCATGAAAGTGATGGCGATCCAGACCTAATCTACAGCAACACTAAATTACAGAAACACTTCAGTGACAAAGAAGCGCGCACTAGATAGAACACACGACAGCGAACACATTGGTGAGGTCAATGATGACAGAAACGCAACGGCAATGGCAACGGCGGAATTGTCCGACAAAGGGTCGATGGCAAGGAAGCTTCCATGGCGCTAATCTACATGCACAAGGATCTAAGCTTCTAATCGACATGGTGAATAGGTAGAGAAGATCAAGGCGTACCCTCATGATAAGGTCCAAGACTCAAGAAACTCGGCGATGCGGCGAGGAATGACGAAGACACAGCAGACCAAATCACCAATCTTTAAGAAGACGATGGCAACAACTCTCCTCGGCTCTAGGGTTCAAGCTTTGGGTATTGTTGGATGCGGAAGAGCGCGGTGGAGCTTTTATACATAGATAATACCCGTAGATCGTGGAGTCCGACTTAGAAATAGCGGCGGCGTAGAGTCCGTGTCGTTTACGAGTCGGAGATGAAGAACAATACCATTGACTAGAGAGTCCCACAGGTCAGTGACACTCAGTGTGGGCTAGCGAACTAGGCCACGACACGAGCTGGGCTACGAATTGGGCTACTGGGCCGTGCAAGAATGAGCCGACTGACTGGGTTTCAGTTTAAACACATTTCCAGTATTTTAGAAAATACAGAAAATACAAAAAAAACTTACATAAAATAGCAAACGAACTCGTAAAATTCCCAAAAAAAAAATCTAGAAAACACCTCCAAGTGCATAGAAATCAAATAAAATAATTTTGATAATTGTTCACTTGAGCATTATTCATATTAAATCGTTTCTGATTTATAAAAGTCTTATATTAAGTTTTAATTTTCAAATAAAAATGATGAATATTTTTAGAGAGCTAAACTACACAAAAACTTTTCAAGGAGGCAAAATTGGGATGTTACAAAATAACCTCTTAACTTTTGTCCGTCTCAGTAGGTGTTTGTGTTGGGTCTCATGAATATATATAATGATTTGTATACTTAGAAATCCTCTATTTTGTTTATGCTAAATTACTTATGGACACTCGTCCAAGCTTGGTAGATTAATAATGTTACTTTAGTACAGATGTTCTCCAGCTTAATACTACCTTTCCTAATCCTTGCAGAGTTCCTTGCATCTCATTGATTTGAGCCGGTGGGTGAGCCGGCTCGGCTCGCGGCTCGAGCCGAGCCGGAAAAAAAAATCGCGTTTCGGTCCTTTTAAAAAAAATTACGATTAGGTCCTTTTTTGAAAAAAAAAATTACGATTAGGTCCTTTATTTTAAAAAAAGTATATTACGTATAGGTCCTTTATGCGTTTTTAATCACTGCGCTCGGGTCCTTTTACTGAAAATCAAAATTACGAATAGATCCTTTTATGTGAAAAAAATAGGTTTACGTCTTTTTTTTTTGAAATAAAATACATTGCATTTAGGTCCTTTTTCATTTTTTTCTAGCATCACGTTTAAACCCTTTTGCGGAAAACACAAAATTCTTTTTAGATCTTTTTCACGTTTTTCCTCTGTTTGCTCCTGTAGAGAGCGGCAGTCGCACGTTTTTTTGATTTATTCGCGTGAGGAGCGACGTCCGCGTGTCACGACGCGTTGGTTGTGTATTTGATTCAAGGCCGGCTAGCTTGTCCAGCGTTTTCGGCGCTCAAAATTTACCGTGCGCTGGCAGTAAAACAAAACAACTGGAAAGGTTTTCTGTCCAACATGCTCTAGTACGTACTATATGCAGTTCATGTTCTCTACCTAAAGCAAGCAGCATGCACATGTATGTACGCAGAACTAAAGGCAGCTAGCTGCGTGTAGGCAGAGAGTAGGGGCCACCTGCAGCCAATGCAGAGAGAAAGTGGTTAAATAAAAAGCCTGCACCTGTCAAATTACCACTGGACGGTGGGCCCATCGTGCAGCCCGCCGTCCAATCCCATCCATCCATCAATCGCGAGCGTCCATCCGTGTCTCTGTCGGTTTGTCATCTCCACGCGAACAAACATCTCACAGTATCTGCCGCACCGGGGCATCGGCCGGGACGGGCACAATGGGCCGTGGGCTAGACGGTGTCGTACCATAACCCAGTCAGACTATCCTGCAGTGCTATACCGTGTCAATTCAACTTGTCTCTGGCAAGTTTAGGAACAACTCATTGGCACGTTGTGCTATCTTCACGCCGTATCAATCTAAGTTTGATTTATTTATATTATTGCGAGAAGAGGAAAGGAGTCGGAGATGTATAGACTAAATAGACAATAAACAAAAATATTGAGAAAAAAGTTAAATTTTATTTATTCTACTCAAAAGACATATCGAGATAGTGGCTAATTTGTACTCAAGGATTTTATTGTGACCTACTCATCGCTTTGAAAGACGAACTAAACATCTTAACTTTTAGATTCTTCCACACGTTTGAGTACTAAAATCACTTCGTGCTTGTTGCATTGTTTAGTCAGTTCTTCTTAATTTACTTATGTTGCCAAACTTTTTATAACATCTATCAAAAATAAAAAAAACTAATGTCAAATTCATGCCGAACCTGTGTTGTACTTGTTGATCCTATAGCGTGTCATGTCGACCGAAGCACCATCCTTCAAGGTGTGTCATGCTGTGCTATCAGACTCGGCATGACCCTGACAATCGTATCGTGCCAACTCTGCTCGTGTGCATACGAGCCGTGCAGTGCCTCTATGCCACGGATAGATCGCAAAAAGACGCCTCATCTAATCCGGCTATCCATCTGCTTCTCTCTCATCTTTGTACTGTGGTTGTCGTTAGCTTAGCTTGCTTCTCCATCGGGGTAGCGTATTTTTTTCAAGTTTAAAAGATCCATTATATT
This sequence comes from Otatea glauca, assembly GCA_036346275.1. Taxonomy (NCBI): domain Eukaryota; kingdom Viridiplantae; phylum Streptophyta; class Magnoliopsida; order Poales; family Poaceae; genus Otatea; species Otatea glauca. The sequence continues at coordinate 132,087 of JAYEVK010000135.1, forward strand.
GGGCAGATTTCATTCGAGGCCATGAAATTTTACACGAGTCTGCCAGTTGAGTTGAGGCATATTACAGAGCCCTTGATTGCTGGTACAGGATCCATTATGAGAAACTAGCATGAGAACATTACATGTGTTCGGGTGCTTATACCAGGTGGTACATATATAAGATGATTCAAGAAAAAAATCATCTATATGTTTGGTTGCTTGAATAAAACTATTCTATCCTGAATAGTGGGATACAAATTTGAGGAATATTCCTTATAAATGCTGAATCATTTCATTCATCCAAAACAATTGAGAGAGGTGCTTCTGTACTTTTCTTTTTTACAATTGCACATGTATTAAAACATGAATAAAGAGTAGATAGTGATTACTTACCCTTTCGCTTACTTCTCACTTATTTCAATATTTGTACAACTTGTATTAGGAGGGAAATCATTGAAACACTGCTCAACAATTGAATCAAATGGTACAGAACTATCATATTATATTTAACCTCGTCCCAACAACCAAACAAAGAACACGACTGACTGCATTGTTGTAACGTGCACCTTGAGCTGCAACAGAATTGTTCGGACTCTCCAGGACTAGACACAAGTTCTGCTTTGTTCGATACCTTGATATATTAAAGTCGTTTGATTGTCGTAAACAAATTTACAGGATCTATTATTATATATTAAAAGTCAACTATAGATTTTCATAGCTGCTAAGGAAAATAGAAATATACTGAAAATTCTCAAAAAAGAAAAACAATCCTTAAGTCAGTGGACCCTAATCTTAAAGGTTTAGATTCAATAGTTGTTTAGAGGTATATTAATTTGAAAAAGATCTAAAAACATCTAACTCTTAATTTAGTGGACCCTAATTTAAAAGTCTTAGATTCAATAATTGGTCTAGAGATATATTAATTTGAAAAAAAGAAATAAATGCACGTCTGCAGTAAGATCGATGAAAATCAAACCTAACGTAATCGATGGAGATCAACAATCAGCGATGCGCAACTTTATTGATTAAAATCGGATTATAAGAGAATCTAAATTACAAGGCTACTCCTAATTGACAGGGAAGTAAATAAAAAGTAACACAAGTTGTTTCATTTGATTGTGTTGTTCTTCTCGCACGCCCTTAACCATCTTTTATAGCAGATTGGCCGATCGTATCCTTTTCTGATACGTTGTCCACCATGATCTGTATCGGCCTCTTACTAGATCAAGATTTCTCAAAATTGGATCAATATCGGTCATAATCCTATCTCTAACTTCACTTTCCTTATCCGATATAGGCTAAAATACCCTATTATCCTTAGCCTGAAAATTTGGCCATACCTTAGCAAATTTTGATGCAAACATATGCCCTCCATTTTTGGGGGATAATATGTTATCTTCCAAAAATCTTTTTTATCGGCTCCCGCACCATCAACTTTAGCACAATATCTTCATTGGTAACCGTTCCATTTATGGCGCCACAAAAATATGGATGCGTATCTTTTACATTAACCATTTGCATCCCGCTGTAAAAACTTCTTGCCTTTTCAACTTGTCTACCCCACTATAAATATGAGGCTCATTCACCAGTTATTTCCACACACTTGACCAATTAGACCTTCTGTGATCGGCTTCATATGTATCTTCTTGCACTTCATCTTGATCAGTAACCCTCATCGACCAACTCGACTGAATGGATCCCTATCAGGTACTCATCCTGATCCTTAATAGTGATGACCAATACTACTTTGGGCCGTTAGAAAACATTGACCCATCGGTTGTCATAGAACAAGAGTTACCCCGTCTCCTCTTATCGGCTCTTGAGTATAATATAGAAGGATGCAGTAAAAGATTTAGGACCAGATTGACAGCACTGAAAATTTGGAAAAATTGGTATAATCGCGTAGCAACCCAGAAAAGGCAAATATGGGAAATGACCCAATAGCCGAGTACCTTCCTTTGTCACTAGAAGACCTAGAAGCCAACGAGCCCTTACTGGCCATAGCCTGATATTTCTGGTCGGACACACTTAACACATTTATGTTTAGAACCGGTCCAATCAGCCCAACACGTCTGGATGTGGCACAGCTCTGCTGCTTGAGGCCAGATAGAGACCAAATATCGGCTTTTAGCGCCAAGCACACACATAAGTTGATTCACTCAAAAGGAGTGTCAACGATCTGCGATGCAGCACAAGGGTTTGATAGGTAAGAGGGAAAAGCAGTAGACGGTCTAGGGGAGAAGGTAATACCCAGGGACAAAAGGACACAGCCGAAAAGGCTATAAATTAAAGAGGAAAATAAAGCTTTTTCAACTAAAGGTATGGTTGCAACACCGTGCTTGGGGCAAGTGTACAACATACCAGGCACACAAGCAATAAAAAATCATAGTATACGCGGACTAATCGTAACTGAACTGAAAGGGGAACATGCTCAAACACTGTTGAGCACGAAAAACCTAACTCATATGGTACTCTTCTCGGATATGTCTTTGATGGCTTGATCGTCTCCCTTGATTTGATTCCTTGCAGAAGACTCGAGGCTTTGAGAAGTTTCATGAGACGATCAATTTAAATTTCGAATCAATGTTTCAGCAAAGGAGAGGAATAAGAAGCTAACAATAAGACGAGAGGAGACGAAAACTATTAACTACCAATTTGTTGGTTTGATATAGAAAATAATTTTGAAGACCATGCTAACTAGGATAGCGACCTACAATCGATATGGCTCTGATACCATCTCTGTCGGGACCCGAATTTGCAAATCCGAAACCCTCTGTGTATACTGCACTAGTCCAGGATCACGCTAGTGCACACAGTGGAAACATAGATGAAATATCATTCCATACAACGAATTAACTAAGAAGAAGCAAATTATTATTAAATAAAGCAAACGAGCTTATGATCAATGTTTACACCATTACGCCTTAAGGGCTTCAGAAACAAATAACTATTGCAGTGAAAAAGATAACTTGGGCCATTCGACATGCCACAGGCAATCGTTTGGGGAAACGCTTTCCTAATCCATGTAGTCTTCATAGAATTCCTCCTCATGATATTCATTATTTCCTGGTCCTTCCTCAACAACTGATCAACAAAGGTGTATAGCCATGAGTACAAAAAGTACTCAGCAAGCCGCAGGGAAAATGATGCAATATATTCATGCAGGCTTGACAAAGGATTGCTGTATGGTTCATTTGCAGAAAGCAATAACTTGAATTGAAATACATTAAATAGATTGAAAGCACATTTATGAAAAGATAATAAATAACTGGTAAATCAATGGTAGACAACATGAACAGAATGGCGAGGCATCACCCTACACCATCTAAAACAATTATCAAACCACTAAATCCAACAATATAAACTTTAGACAACAAAACAACAGTGAACTCCGCGTTCACATCCCAACAATTCCACATTTCCACATTTAATGAAACACTCTATACCCAGTGTGAAATTCCCGGGCTTGTCCAAGACTGCAGACGCGGCTATTCGAATAGTTTAACACTCTTCAGAGGTTGTACAACTTTACCCACAAGACATGAACATCTCTTTGTGCAAACGTTACTAACACACTTCCTTTGGTGTGTCGCAGAGATATCATGACAAAGCCTTTACAATGCCCTGTCTAAACTCGGTATTCCCGCTAAGGTTTCGCCCCGTAGGGCCCCCTTTTGCGCCTTGCGAATCTACCCATCCATCCCGGAACCCACACCACCAATTGGCAGTACTCAAGGCTAGACATTGCAAATTAATCAGCTAGGTCTGTCCCATACCAGACTTGTGGTAGTACGGTTAGGCCCAATTCAGTGGCACACAAGATTAAGTCATTAAGTTGTCTCAGGCAAGACATCCACATCCCAATGTGCTAGAAAGCACCCCCTTTACTGCACGATCACTTGCCCGAGGGAAAACAATTCGTTCAACCAGGACCAATGGCAAACCTCGCCATGGTACAACAAATTTTACAATAGTGGCTAACGGCCACGATTCAATATCTCATTAAGTCAAGATTAACATTAATCACATGTGATATGGATCCCAACGTATATCTAAGCATGTCTAAGCATAGCTACGATAACCCAATGTGGGTATAATGATTATGTCCAACTAGTAATGTCCCAACCTAGGTTTAACAATAGATACATGGCATCCCAATAATCAAGGTGGCATAATGTCAACTAGGTATATAACTATTCCCAGCAAATGATCATTGTACAAAAATAGCATGCAATTGTATAAGCAAAGTACTTTTGTAAACATAGGTTCAATATGATCAAAGGTTACGAGTTGCCTTGCTCATCTAGTGTTGGGTCTTGGTCTTCAAAGTCTTCGTTCGCTCCCTCGGAATTAGCGTCTACTGGAAAAGTGAAGGACCATGTGGAGGTCCATCCATGTTTGTGATGAGTATTTGACTTTATTTGAGCAAGGTGTGCTCAAGTTTGAGTTTGATTTGGATTGATTTTCAAAATGAAGCAATTTGAGTTGTCTCTGCCAGAGTGGCGATCTGGTCGTATGGACGCGGTAGTGATGAGTTGGATGGTTTATTGCACATCTTTGTGGGCATTGCTATGTGAGGAGTTTCCTTGTCTTTGATGGTTGCAAGGCGACGGTGCTAGGTCATGGTGAGGCGAAGGATGAACGGGACTAGGCGAGGCGTCGGAGGTCCGACGGTTGGGAGATCGCGGAAGATGATCGGAGGCGGAGTCGGGCAAGTCAAGAAGACAAGAAAAGGAGTTGATGCTAGCTAGATGCCGCGTGGATCAATGAGGGCCGTCGGATTGAGGTCTAGTTGATAGGTTAGCGGGTCTAGGTAGTATGCTTTGAAAACCGTGCAAGAAAACCCGGTATGTGTGTGGGTTTTGGGTTAGCCCTTGCATGGCTGTGTGTGTGGGTTAATCCTAGCCCTTAGATGTGTGCTCTAGGGTTGAGGGACTCATCCAAGGGTGGTAGGTGGCCCAAGAGTAGTATAAATAGGGGTGGAGGGGTAGCCTCCTTCCCTTGAAGGTGTTGAAGTTTTTGATGCTCATTTGAGCTTTGCCCACATGAATGTGAGGCTTTGTAACCTCCCCTTCCAGAAATGAAAGTTTTATCCATCCACCTCTGAATTTATTTTGCACATTTACATTATGTCTTTACTTTACGCAATTTAAATTCAGCATTTACTTTCCCGCAATTACATTCCCGCAATTTACTTTCAAGTAATTTGGATTTGCCTCCCCTCTTTCTAAATGCTGCTGATCTTGGATGTTTTGAGTGTGTTCATATGGTTTTACATCTCTTTTGCACTCTTGGATTGAGTAGAGAACATCTTTCCTTTCAAGTTCCAACTTTGTTCAGAACTTGTTCTTAGCGCAGCAGTCAGTGTTTGATTTTTTTAAAAATATAGAAAAATCCTTTTCGAGTGATTCTTCTTGGAGGAGGTGCGGGACTCTGATATACACCTTTATAAAAATTTTGGAGTTCACTTGTTGCACCGTTTGGGCGCCATGAGGTGAAAACCGAGCCCCAAACTTTCTGCTCGAAGTTCTTGAGCATACTGTGTTCTTAGATTTTTCCTGTTTTTTTTGTAAGTATTTTTGAGGAGAAATTTGGTGGAGTTCTTCATGACTCTGATTCTCATAGGGAGAAAAATTCTCAGAATTTTGTGAGCTGCAGAAACCCACCAACCTCCTGTGCAAATGGAGGACAAGTTCTGGAAATTCTGCTTTTGATTTTCTGAAAGTGACTTTTGTGATTTGAATTGATGTCCTTTCTAAAAGCAAGAGTTTGAATTGATTCCTCTTTATCTTGGACACTAGACAACCAGGATTGTGACTCAAAAATCACCACATATTTTATGGTACTTATCCATGCAAGCTTGGGGTACACATAGTTGTCTAGTTTTTCGGGTTTTTCACAATTTCCTTTGAGCGATCTTGTCGAGGTTTTTGTTGGAGTATTTTGGGGGAATTTTTATTTGCGACCATTCACCCCCCTCTGTTCGCCATCTCGGTACTTCAAAAACAAAGCAACAAAACCCAATAAATACAAAATAGAGACACAAACAAGCTCAAAACTGAGAATAAATGACTCTAGAAGATATATCTTGATTTTAGAAAAAATTAGAAACTTGAATCGCCTCAATCGGAGTTCGTATGAGAGAGAACGAGCCTGCGAAAGATTAAATTCAGAGAAAAAGCTGAAAATCAGAAAATCCAAATTTCTCGATTTATTTTTCTATTGGAAAATTGATTTATTACGCAACGCTGACGTCAGCAATCAATTTCCCGAATAAAAATAAACCAAAAAATCCTTATTTCGCTGACACGTGGGACCTACGGTCTATAGACCGAGTCCACGGTGATGCCCTAGTCCACGGTGAATCGGGCTCACGGGAACAGAGGCTAGGACTGACGTCACCGCTAACGTCATCTGCTGACGGGGCGGTTTGGCTAACGCGGTGGCTGACCGAGCGCTGACGTAGGCGGCTGACGGCGCGTGAGTTGGCGGCTGACGTGGACTGGCCGCATGTTGCGCATCCAACGGCGTGGCAAGATCGGATGGTAGGGAACACGGCGCGGGCGGCGAAGGACGTGGCCAGATCTGGGGCGATAGCGCAAGATCGGACGGCCACGGTTCATCGGCGAAGAACGACGGCGAGGCAGCGGCGTTATTCCACCGGCGTCGAAGGAGATGACACAGAACTTGGCGTTGCGATACCGGATTGGACTCGTTTCGGCGAGCATCCGAAGGAGGGTGACACGGGAAACTCGAAGAGGTTGGCGGGGGCGGTGGAGATGCACTGGAGCAGCCAAACAACGGCGGGAAAGCTTCGGGCGCGGCGGAGAACTCTGACGAGGTCGCATGAGCAGATGACGAGGTCTCGGGCGGAGCAAGGTGGGGGGCTGGTGCGACGGAGAACGGAGGAGGTCGCACGGGGATCCTCGGGGCTTTAAATAGCCCTGGGGAGGCGTGCGGGGCACGAACACCGAACGGCGGCGTGGACTCTGAGCGGCGGCTAGGGTTTGGGCACGGTGCGGCGGCTTGGGCGACGTGGAGGCATCAGGACAGCACGCGTGTCATAGATCGAACGGCTCACACGGAATGGCTATGTGGCCTCGCGAGATGCGCTGGATTGAGATTGGACAGTGGGGCACGCTAGGGTTTGAGGCGGTGACGGCACGGTGGTCGGTTGGTGGCAATACGAATGGGCACTGGACGGACACGCGGGCGAAGCGGGCCGGGGAGGGAAGCTGGGCCGAACCGAAGGGGGAAAAGGAATGGGCTGGGGCAAAATCAGCCCAAAGGGGTTTTAGGAAATAAAAACAATTTATGAATTAAAATAATTCCAGAAGTTCAAATAAAAACAAATAAATACAAATAAATTCAGAAAAATCTCCAAAAGTATAGAAAAATTCCTTGGAGCACAATGAACCCAACTAAAACTGAAAATATTTTGTTTGATGAGTAGATTAATCAAATTAAATCCTTTCATTAATAGAAAACTCAAATTAAGCTTGAATTTAATTCAAGGAAAAATGCAAATGGTTTATTTTTGAATTCAAACATTCCAAAACTCAAATTTTGGGATGTTATAGATCTCAATTTTACAAATTTTTAGAAATTTGAATCACCTCAATCGGAGCTCGTATGATGGAGAACGGGTTCGGAGAAGATTCAAAATTCTAAAAATCAGAAAATTAGAAAATCAATTAATAAACCGAATTATTTTTATAATAGAAATTCACATTTATGATGTTAGCATGACCTCATGATGACGCCAACATCGCTGGATTTCCAGTTGATTTATTTTTCAATTCAAAAACCCAATTATGACGTCAGTGAGACTTTGGACCAATCACGACGCGCCACGCGTCCATGGTCTATGGACTTGGTCTACGATGCGACACCGGTCCATAGTGGACTCGGTCCATACTGCTTCGGATTCCGTGCAACACGCATCGAGCCATGATTGAACCAACGTAAGGCTAGATCTGAATCACATTCAAAACTGGCGGTCAAGATTTGTCTTGCCGACGGGGATACGTGGCACCCTAGGGTTAGGGCATGCGTCATGGATCTAGCGGCACTCCCCTAGATCTAACGGTCAGAGTTCATCGACGAGATGCCGGCCACGGCACGACGACGAGGTTTACCGGCTCTGAGGAAGACAAAGCGCGAGATGGCGAAGCAGCGACTTCCGAGCGTCTTCGAGAAGCGGATCTGAAAGGGCGGCGAAACTAAACCGATGAACGGGTGCGCACAAACATGATGATCCTCAGGGAAGCAGCTATGGTGCCTTTATAGCCCTCGACGGCCGTGTACGGCCTGGAAACCCGAAGCGTCATGGCGGAGGACTCAGCAGCGCGGATCCGAGTTTGATGCGCTGACGATGACGCAACGCCGTCCGATGGCGATCGAACGGTCACGACGCACTCCCAACGCCGCACGATCCTAACCAAACGCGCGTATCCTTCAACGGCACAAATTTGGAAGAGTCTTGAACCGGTACGCTTTGAATCCACCGATCGATCTAAATCTGACGGTCACCCTCTCTGGACTTAAACAGGAACCATATCTTCTTACCCTAGCCGCATGATCGAAGATCAACGGCTGAGGCTTAGGCTTGGGTTAACGGGTCGACGACGCTGAGCGAATGGGCCGCACAAACACGGGTCACGCTCGCACAGTGCTGGGCTTTGGCCCAGTACTGATAATTGAATTTTCTCGGTGTTTCTTAATTAAAATAATTCTAGAAAATATTTTAATTACTTTTTGGCAGTAAAACACGAGGAAAAATCGAAGAAAATTCTCATAAATACTTTGAGATATTTTGAACCCACATAAAATATTTTTGGTAAAACTTTATATAAACTTTATCTATATTTAATTAATTTTCACAAAAGGCCAATATACTTAATTTAAAACAAATTCAAATAAAATCCTGAGAAATCCAATAAACTTAGAAAAATAAAAAAACGCACAAATAACAATAAGATAAGATTATAGGCAATTTTTTGTTATGTTACACTTTTGCAACCCTTACTTTATTCTTTTTAAGCCGGTCCAGTGTGTACAAACGTAACTCTGCCAAATCATCCAAATTATCGACCATCAAATCCTTATATTCCTGAGCCAACAAACCATTTTGCCTGGCTGTTCGTATGGAATCAATATTGATTTCTGCAGGCAAAATGGCTTCTTGTCCATAAACTAATTGGTAGGGTGATAACTTCTTTGCAGCATGATATGCAAGCTGATAAGCCCACAATGACTCAGACAGTGTTACATGCCAATTCCTTGGTTTTTCCTCAATCTTCCTTTTGATTAATTTGATCAATGTTTTATTGGACGATTCGGTTTGACCATTAGGCTGAGCATAATAAGGCGATGAATTCAATAACTTGATGCCCAAACCTTTGGTAAAACTTTGAAACTCATTGGACATAAACACAGTACCCTGATCGGTGGTAATAGTTTAAGGTATTCCAAACCGATGGACTATATATTCTGTAACGAACCCGATGGCTTCAACACTTGTAACTTTTTTGAGCGGGATTGCCTCGACCCACTTGGATAAATAATCGGTTACAGCCAAAATAAACTTATGTCCTTTGCTTGATGTAGGAAATATTTATCTGATTACATCTATTCCCCATGCCCTAAATGGCCAAGGCTTGATAATCGGATGCAAAACCGATGCTGAAGCCAATTGCATGTTGCCAAATTTCTTACAAGTCTGTCATCCCTTGTAATATTTGAAACAATCTTTCAGCATTGTCGGTCAAAAATACTCAGTACGCCTTAGCATCCATTTCATCTTATGAGCTGATTGATGGGATCGACAAATACCTTCATTCACTTCTCCCATAGCTACTTTGGCTTCATCGGCTTCAAGACATCTTAGCAACAAACCCTCTAATGTCCGATAATACAATACTATCGAATATCTAAATATGGGGTATGTGTCCATAGAGGATACGAGAAGGATATGTCCTAACGACATGAGAGATTCCGGATATCACGGGCCCAATTATGAGGGATAAGATATGCACGGAAAGGATGACTCCATATTAGGAAGGACTCGATCATGTTCCCGTTACGAGGAAACCGACTTGAGTACGCCTGATATTCAAGGAAGTTTGGATATGCTGCGAAGATCACGCGACGATAGACTCCATATCGGCTATGATCTGATACTCCAAACCTATTACAACTCGACTTGAGGCCAGGCTACCCCGACTATATAAGGACGGGGGTAGGGGTCCTCAGGAGAGAAAGAAAGAATCCAGAAGCGAGAAGCGAACAAGGAAGTAATTAGCCATCAAGCAAGAAGCCTTTTGCGATAGAGCCTACGAGCTGACGAAGCTTGTTTCGTCATCCTCTAGTATAGCATAGCCTTAGCATAGGTGCAATCCGCATTATAACTAGGGCTAGACACATTACTCTGTACTTTGTTCATCAACTCCATACATCATCCATAGAGGAGTAGGGTATTACTCCGCTAGGGGGCCCAAACCTGTCTACATCTGGTGAACCAGATTTCGTGCTTGACTCTGCTCACCCGAAGGTACCGAAGTATAAATTTTATTGTCGATCCCTAAGCTTCGACAGTTGGCGCGCCAGGTAGGGGCCTTCAGCTGTTTTTTGCAGGACGAGCATGTCTTCGGTGCGATTCCATAACTAGTCTTCCAGTGGTCGTTCGGTCGCCACCATCAACCAAACACCTCCAATTGGATCTGAGATTGCTTTTGGATCGATGCTTTATCGATGGGGGCTGAGCAAAAATCTGCTATTTGTCGGCTTCATCGAATCCCGCTCCTAGGATCCATGCCGAGAAGTAGGTTTCATCGACTTTGACCTGGCAGATCCTAGCATCTTGAGGTGCATCGACACGGAGAGCGAAACTGAAAGTGACGCTTGCAGCAGTCAAGGCAGCAGTCAAATCGATCGATGCGTGTTCATGACTAGAGCCAACTACGGGGTTACTGCCAAATGTTCTCAAGAAAAGAACTCAGGACTAGACACTGCGGGAGGCGAGGGACCCCAAAATCCTCTGCACACCCTTCGAGCTCCTACAGCGATGACAACAACAGTCCGGGAGGCTGCAAACACTGTGGCACCAAACACCACAGATCACTGATGTGACCAAGCCGCTGCAACCGGAATTGCGATCAATCTATCAAGACAACTTGACCTCGGTTATCCAACTGTGCCCCACCTATGTGAACCGGAGTTTCAGGGGCCGCATGTCCCGCGAGCTCACGATCACAACAGAAGGTGCGGCTTCACTCCGGTGGCAGTGTCCCACCAGAGCCGCAACATCGACGTTTTCAATACCCCTAAAGCCAACGTCTAGTGTGCTCACATGCTGATGAGGACATCACTACTACGGATATGACCACATTTGGTTGTGCCAACTCCAACACATCATCCACGGGGCAAAAAGAGAGAGAGATCAAATCCATCACGTTCTGGAATCCAATTCGGCCTCCTGAGACAGCACCGACTTCAAATATGAATAACTTTTGCATACGGACTCCGATTTGGGTGAACTTGGACTTGATTGAAAGCTTACAATGAGATCTTTCGAATGGATCTAATCTCAGGCCCAGATTCATCGTACATCAACCGGAATCATTAAAAGAATGTACTACAATACTGTTTTGGGCTGTTTCGGGCCTTGTAAACGTGTGGGGGCCCAAGCCCAAGTTGTGTGCGCCCCCCCTTGGCTGCACACAACCCTAGGACATCCCTCTCACATCCATCCCTCTTATAAACTCAGCAGCCATCGCTTTAGACACTTGGGTTTTGTTTGATTAGTTTAGCCAAGTGCAAACTTTGCGTCTTCGAGTTGTGCTGGACAGCCATCTTGTCAAGACCTTCAATAGAACCCCACCTTATTTTGGCCTTCAATTCTTATTTGCAATTTTAGATTGGTTTTACCATTGTTCTTGCTTGTTCTTCGGTTGCTTGCAGGAATTGAACCTCGTGTTCAGGTTGATCGTGCCAACGGCAAGATCAATAACACTCCGGAGTTGGTTTAGCGATTGCTAAGGCGCATCGTCGTCGTACGTTGTAGTCGGATCGTCAAAGTCGATTCCACCAAATCGATAGTTATCTCTCTCATCGAAAGATCGGGACACAACCTCGCATCAGGTGGTATCAGAGCTTCAAGTTGCTCGGTGAGAGATTCTGTACCGTAGATTAGTTTTTGTTTTCTGTCCTAAATTGAAAATTACTCCACGAAAATTCAACCTTTAGATTCAATCTGGTATTTTAGTGAGTTTTGTTAGGTTTTGATCCATTAGAGTCCTTGTTTTAGTTGCTGATCGTTTTTTCCTTCGCGTAGCTTTTCTTTCAATCTGTCCAGTACTTTGTTTTGTTCATAACTTCCGCATACGAGCTCGGATTCTAGTATTTTTGCACTTTACTAAAACCTTGGAACGATCTAAAAAAACCTAGTTGGGCATGGACTCTAACTCTTGAGCGAAATCTCTTCAATCTGGATATCAAAGTTGTTTAAGCAAGTTGTACTTCCAATCCAGATCGGTTCGGTATTTTAATCATAATTCTCACGTCCGAACTCCGATTGGGAACTTTTTATACTTTTCTTAATCCTTGAAGAGTCCTCTACAAAAACATTTTTGTGTGTCCTTTGTGATTCGGAATCCTTCAAACCGAAGTTGATTCGGATTCGGAATCAGTCCCGCGGGCTGAAATTGGGGGTATTCTGTGCTGTTCGGTTTTTGAGCCATAACTTTCACACCCGAGCTCCAAATTGCATGTTCTTGTACTCTTTTGAAAGTTGAGGACATAAGCTTCAATTCTTTCCATAGTGAACCTTCTAAATTTGGTCGTTTTGAAGCTTTAATCTATGCGACAAATCTGCTGCCCTAGAAACATTGAATTTGGGTATCTTGCTTCAATTCGTGTTCTATCTTTGTTCTTTTGAGTTGGTTGAGTCCAGTAGCATCCACAATCCATAAAACCCAAAAAATATCAGTGTACATACCTTTGGGAACCAATTCATCCTTTGCGAATACTTTGATCCCAATTGAGACTAGCTATTTAATATTGCTTAGGGCTGTTCATATTGATACATTGCATAATCTTGAATTGTCATATCATACTATCTTGTGACATCGAGTTAGGGATTCCCAAAAATTTGTTCATAGTAGTGTTGGCCGAAAGTCACTCAAAGAAAGAAAAGAGAAAGAAAGAGCCAAAAGGAAAAAAAAAGAGAAGAAGAAACATAAAAAGAAAATAGTGGCCGGTCGCACTACATTGAGCAAAACCCTAACTTGTGTTCATTATTTCAGATTGTGCAATTGTATTAATTGTTGAGTAATCTTGTGCCCTTTTTACATTCTTGAAGCAATAAGCTAGCGTCTCTCTACGACTTGTGCAATAGAGCTTTTGGTGCCTCACTTATTTTTTATATAGCTCATTTCATGATTGCATAAGTACCATCATCTTTGCGCGTGAGTTGCCTTGAAATTCGCTTATATCTTTGAGATCGACAACTAGGACTTGTGAATTCTAGTTTGGGTCATTACTTATCATTACAATAACTAGAATCATCAGATTGTATAGGAAAAAGTATAGCCTACCAAGCTCCACATATTCTACGCTCGTACGTTTGTTCGGTCTCTTGGCAATCGCTTTATCCAAGCTTGGGAGAACTTTTGACACCGCCAACGGCCGACAACTCCTGCAGCACGGTAAGAACTTGTAAGAGCTTTGGTTAAGGCTTGAGAGTTGTGCGACTTTTCTCCACTTCCTAGTAGTTGATAGAGAATTACATAAACCTTTGTGTTTCCCTTTTTGCTACTAACCATGTCAGGTGACAAGAGTTCACTGCATCATTCTCCATGCATGAAGGGCAATGTACGACTCACTAATGAGCGAATGTTGCTGCGAGAAGACCGTCTCCGGTCCATCGAGACTACTCAGGGAGTTGCTAACACTACCCTTACTACTATTTTGTCTAGACTTGATGATATGCTTGCATTGCTGCCCTGGAACTTCAGGTCCTCCGCCTCGTCTCCTAAGCAACAACAATGATTTACTACATGCACAACGGGTTCTCATTGCTGCCCGGCTTCCCGGCATGGACCCATTGCCTCGGTCGCCCACCACACATCGCCATGGGTTCATCAAGCGATGATGAACAAGGTAAAATCAAGTTTGAATTGCCTACTTTTGGTGGAAAGTTCGATCCTAATGCATATATTAATTGGGAGATAGCGGTAGACAAAGAATTTGCAAACTATGACTTACACGAAAACCAAAAGATTAGTGCATGATTAAAGTGTTAACATCGGATGCAATATATTGGTGGAAGCATATATCTAGACATGATAAAGAACCTAAAACTTGGAATGCCATGAAAAGACTTATGAGAAATGATTATGTTCCTGAATATGTTGATGAATATTTGCTTACTAAACTTCAATGCTTAAAACAAGGTTCTAAAACTGTTATAGAATACTTTCATGATTTGCAAAATTGTTTGTTGCGTTGTGGTTCACAAGAATGTGAAGAAGTTACTGAGTTTAGGTTCATACGTGGACTTAATCATGAAATTCAGGATGTTCTTGTTGATGAAACATATAGTTGTCTTTCAGAATTGATTAAATGTGCTTGTAGAGCTGAAAACATGCTTGCTGAATCTTTGAAAGAGCCTTTAGCTTCATTTGAGGTGCCCATTGTTGCACCTTCTATTGTAGTTAACATTTTGCAGAAAAGTGAACAACATCATGAGAAAGATGATGAAGAAAATGTGCAGAAAGAGGAAATATTTGCTTCTCCATACGTATGTGAAGAGCTGAAAATTGAAGTTGCACCTTCAACCACTGAGAATGATTTAGAAGGTAATGTAAAAGGTATGGACTGTATACATGGTGAAAATCATTTTGAAGAGACAAAGCATCCATGAATCATGCTATCGTAGAGCAACTATTAATGGAACCCATTCTTTGATTTGGTTGCTATTCCTAGTGATAAAGAAGAGTTGTGTCATAATGCTTCACTTATATCCACGCCACAACTAGTGAATGAACATGAAACATTTATATTTGAACTAAACACTTGCTTATTTGAACATAGACATGTTATTCAAATTGCTAGTGAAGAAGATGAGCTTAAATTGATGTCTTCTTTAGATACTTTAGGTTACATTGAATTTGATGTTCTGTGTGATCTGGATATTTTCAAGGAGAAGATTTTTGTACATTCTGATTTGCCATAGTTATCACGAAATATTTTCCATGTTGTTGGCAAACATAATGATAAAGGAGAATACAAAGTGCATAGATTATACATTTGTTCAGATCTGAGACCTCCACATCCTATGCAACAATGTGATCAATTTGATAATTCTAATATCATATCAAGTACCCCTACTGTCGATTATAATCTATATGATAGTATTCAAGAAAGGGAGTGTTTGGGTGATTTTGATTCACGAGACGTTGATTTGATCACAAAAGATATGCATGTTGCTTTGCTCTTTCTCGCTACTAACATTTTGCAGGAGAATGTGATGGAGTCGAGGACGACTCCAATTCAAGAAAGGGAGAATGATGAGACCATGCTCGTCCTGGATATGATCAACGCTATATCAATTTGGCGACACTTCACGGCATCCTCTGTATCATCTACATCTACTAGGATGGCTTTCCTTCACAGAGGGGAGGAAGCGTCCAAGAGTGCAAGCTTTCAACATGCCTTTATATGCTGGAAAGAAATATTGAGCTTTGTGGATGATCTTCACATGAGAATACTTTTTGTTGAGGACAAGCTAAAAGCTGAGCATTAGTCGAGGACGACTCAAATTCAAGAAAGGGAGGATGATGAGGACATCACTACTACGGATATGACCACATTTGGTTGTGCTAACTCCAACACATCATCCACGGGCCAAGAAGAGAGAGAGATCAAATCCATCACGTTCTGGAATCCAATTCGGCCTCCTGAGACAGCACCGACTTCAAATATGAATAACTTTTTCATACGGACTCCGATTTGGGTGAACTTGGACTTGATTGAAAGCTTACAATGAGATCTTTCGAATGGATCTAATCTCAGGCCCAGATTCATCGTAAATAAACCGGAATCATTAAAAGAATGTACTACAATACTGTTTTGGGCTGTTCGGGCCTTGTAAACGTGTGGGGGCCCAAGCCCAAGTTGTGTGCGCCCCCCTTGGCTGCACACAACCCTAGGACGTCCCTCTCACGTCCATACCTCTTATAAACTCAGTAGCCGTCGCTTTAGACACTTGGGTTTTGTTTGATTAGTTTAGCCAAGTGCAAACTTTGCGTCTTCGAGTTGTGCTGGACAGCCACCTTGTCAAGACCTTCAATAGAACCCCACCTTATTTTGGCCTTCAATTCTTATTTGCAATTTCAGATTGCTTTTACCATTGTTCTTGCTTGTTCTTCGGTTGCTTGCAGGAATTGAACCTCGTGTTCAGGTTGAACGTGCCAACGGCAAGATCAATAACACTCCGGAGTTGGTTTAGCGATTGCTAAGGCGCATCGTTGTCGTACGTTGTAGTCGGATCGTCAAAGTCGATTCCACCAAATCGATAGTTATCGCTCTCATCGAAAGATCGGGACACAACCTCGCATCACATGTTGTTGAAATCTCTTCCACCAATGGATCCGGGTAACCCAATGACTCCGATGTTCGACCAGATGAAGACGCTGGTTGATGCAGCGCAAGCACAAATGACCTGAGCCACTAACTCGAGGCTAACACGTCCTAGCTAGCATGGACCCAAGAGTTAGCGGTAAGGACCATCCTGCCATCATCGAGTAGCCAGATCGATGGTGGCTAGCTCTAACCAGAGAGTTTCCAGAATAGTGCACTCCAACCTCTATCGGGGTCGTCCTGATGATCTCCGAAATCGAATCCCTCACGATCGACGTGACTTGCATGACGTTCTTCATGATCGTCAGGAGG
Organism: Otatea glauca; assembly: GCA_036346275.1. Lineage (NCBI taxonomy): Eukaryota > Viridiplantae > Streptophyta > Magnoliopsida > Poales > Poaceae > Otatea > Otatea glauca. Next base: position 149,019 of record JAYEVK010000135.1, read on the forward strand.
AGCGCGAGCGAGAAGACCACGAGCGATGGGGGAACGAGTCTGCTCTGTCTAGGGGCCGATCTCCTACGTGCTGGGCTCGGCGGGGAGACTCTTTGCTCTCGAAGGGCCGTTCCCTCACATGTTGAAAGCTCTCTCCTCGCCGAGGCCCACGGTATGTTACCCTCGAAGACGACGTCGAAGGATGTAAGGCCATCGCCCCCGAACTTCGTGCCTTAGGTGGCCTAACAAGTTCAAATCTGGCCCCAATGAGAAGTACTTGGGTAAGATCAACCTAGTCAAATGGCTTCAGATTTATACCACGGTCATGAGGGCAGCTGGTGGTGATGATAGGGTGATGGATAACTACCTACTTACCACCCTCGATGGTGCAGCTAGGTCTTGGTTGCTCAATCTCCAGCCTCATTCGATATCCTCATGGCCAGAGTTACGGGCCCAGTTCATCGCCAATTTCTAGGGCACCTATGAACACCTTGAAACTCGTAGCGACTTGCATCAGGTGGTTCAAAAGTTGAGCGAGTCATTGCGCAACTTCATTCAATGCTTCAGTGACAAGCGTAACTCGATTCCACATGTCTCGGATGAAGCCGTAATCGTTGCCTTTGAGAACAGAGTCAGGGATAAGGAATTGAAGGGGAAGCTGGCTACTCGAAAGATCCGAACTCCCATTGAACTCTTCGAGTTGGCAGACAAATATGCCATACGTGCCGAAGGCCGTGACCACATCGACAACCCTGGGTCAAGCGACAACAAACTTGAGTCATCCAAGCAAGGGACAAGAAGAAACAAGAACCACGGGGTGAAGCGCAAAGGTGACTCCATCGTGCCCGCAGTCGAGCGTGGCAAGGCACATAATATGGGCGACAACAAGGGCTGAAATCATGGAGGGGGCAAGTATTGCCCGATCCATTGAACGGACAAGCACGGTTTTGATGAGTGCCAGGTGATCAGCAAGAAGATCTAGGAAAATCTGAAGGTTGCACTCGTCGAGCGTGGAGTCGAGCAGGCCAAAGAGAAGTCCCAGGACAACGAACCTGAATACCCCGGTGGGTGAAAGAGTTTCCCTCGGTGCTCTGGGCCGTTCGTACATTGACTAGTCGAGCCACCGGTGAAACGTCGTTTCTTCTTGGTCTACGGAGCAGAAGCCGTAATTCTGACTGAGTCAACGTTCAAGTCACCTCGAGTGGATAACTACTTGGAAGAGGAACAGGAGCAGGAGCGAGCAGATGATGTAAATCTACTCGAAGAGTTCAGAGATCGAGCATCCATTCGAGCAGCTAGGTATCAGCAAGCCTTACGCATATATCATGGCCAAAAAATCCAAGATAGAGCGCTTGCCGCCGGAGACTTAGTACTACGAAAGGTGTAGAAGCAAGACAATCACAATAAGCTATCGCCTAAGTGGGAAGGTCCCTATGTGGTGGTTGAAGTGACTTGACCAGGATCTGTGCGGCTGTCGACATCGGAAGGCGCTATACTTGAAAACTCATGGAATATCGACCAGTTGAGAAAATTTCATACGTGAATGAAGAAGACATTGCATTGCGACAGGTATTCAGGTAAGTATGATTTCATTACATTTTATACTAACTAAAGTTTACATTATCATAGGGAAAGATAGGTACACTATTACTACTTGTCCTCGGAGGCATCGCGCCGCCCCTCCATCTACGGTGACCAAAAAAGGATGGTCCACGGGATGGGCTTGCGCCCTGGGTGCGGGCCGAAAGAGGCGGTGAAAACCCTGTTGCTTGTCGATAGAGAAGACGATTTCTCCGCCGACGAGGGCCTCCAAATGCCGTGATGGCTTGGAGGGCGAGTAAGGGCCAGGCTCCCACTAGATAGACTAGTTGATGGGAAATGAGACCTTTGAGCACTGCGATGGCTTGTAGGGCAAGAAAGCGCTGGGCCGATGAAGCTGTCTTGAGCTTCACCACCATCCCCAGCGTCGATGGTGGCATCTGCTCTCGCGAAGGGAGCAACGGTGGCATCGTCTCCCTCAGCGATGACCCTTAGCTTGCTGGTGGCTTCATCCTCCTCTTTCGGCCAAACCTTCTTCTCAATACCCTCCGAATCAATCTCGTCCTCCTCATCGAAGGAGACGATGATCCTCCTCGGAGAAACCACGGCTAGTGGCGTAGGGGGAGGAGATTCACCAAGGATGATCAAAGAGGGAGGCGATGATGGAAGAGAAGCCATGGATGCGGTGGAAGGACTAAGGCACTGTGAGCAAAGGACGAGAAAAGATGTGTTGTGACAGGTGACTACAGGTCCCATCTATTTATAACTTAGGGAACAAGTCGCACTGTAATCACAATTCGTCTAGATTCACGTCGGTCCCATTTTACAAGACGTCGATCGCGCTTTCACCCAAGTGCGTAAACCGAAGAGACACCACTTTATGGTGCACCACGTGGAAACTGAAAGACGCGAAAAACTGTAATAGAGTTGAATCGCCGCAATGAAGTTATGTTGTTCATCTACTTCGTCTGTTTGGATTCTAGTTCGACCAATATGCTCGGGGGCTCATGCTTCTGTGTGTAAGGGATGCTTATGCTCTACCTTCTCCTCGATATAGCCATCGAGTGGAGGGGTGAGGGCTACATCATGCATTTTATCGACGCATATGCTCTACCATGTGCTTGATGCATTAATCGAATAGACGATCGGGGGCTACATCACTCGATTTTTTCTTTATCTGGTTCCACTCTCGAGTCGATGTATCTATCGAATAAGAGGTTTGGAGTCGCAACAGGTATCGGTGATGCTAACGTCTCACTCTTTTGGCTCGATCTAGCTATCGTGTAAAGAGTCGAGGGCTACGTCAAGATATTGTGTTTGTGTCATTCTACTCCCTACCCAATGACACATCATCGAGTAAGGAGTCAGGGGCTACAGGTAACCTTGTACCTTATTTTCTCTCTGTTTTTCGGTTGATACAATTATGAGTAGGGCATAGTAGGCTCAATCTTCTCTTTATCTTTGGAACATGCGATTTTTTGCTCGCATTTACTTGATTGGGCAATTAGCATATCAGTAAACAAAACTAAAGTGTGGCCATGCCTAAATCTGATAATGAGTAATTCTATCCTGCGCGCATACGAGTATTAGATTGTTAGACATCTAACGCTCAGCGGTGGGTGGGAGACAAGACCTCTAGTCAATTCTACATGCGCTACTCGGCAAGTTCTTGTTTGCTACAGAGTCTAAGTCACATGGTCGATAAAGGCTTGCAAACGTCGTGTAGTGTTCTACTCGACGTATATAGTGTTTATGTTATGTATGGCCTCTCCAAGTGTGCGCTCGGATGTTAAGTTATTTAATGAAAGTTTTTCTAGCATTTTGAGCAGATATAAATAGGCATGTGTTTAGCCACGAAGCCGCTTCCTGAGGGTCTATGAGTGCCAAAATCAGGTCTGCATCTACTCGTTCTACTCTATTTCATCGACAAGGAAATAGCAGACAAAGCACGATGGATAAGTAGATTAATTCGTACTGTCATTAAAGACCACGGTAACAAGAAAAGTATCAATCTTTAAATCGGCATGGTTAGGCCAAAGGATCTTGGTTGGTGTCATCATCGCCAAGTGATAGCTCTAATCCATCCACAAACCTCTTGGCAAGGTCTACGAAGGACTCGATGTGGTCGGCAGCTTCGATCGCCCCACATGCGAATCCTTCATCCACTCCTAAGAAGTCTAGGTCCGGATGATGGCTCTTCACCATGCCAAGCATGTACGAGGTTGCAAGACGAGCTGAGGAGGTCATGTGCTCGAGTGTCTTCGACTGCAGAGTGGCAAATGCTGCATCTACTGCGGCCTTTTCAACCTAGACTACCTTCTTGTCCGCCTGTGCCTTGTCCCGATTTGTTTTGGCTTCAGCCAGTGCAGTTTCTGCAGCAGTTTTTTTAGCTTGAGTAGCCTTCAGTTGGGCCCTAAGCGCTTCCAGCTCGGCATTCTTCATTTTGAGTATTTGATCGTGAGAAGCCATGAGCCGCTCGATCTGCTGGTGGGCTTGTTCGCAGAAGATTTTGGCCTCATGCAAGGTGTTGGCCGCATGCTGTGATATGAAGCCAGAGGCATAAAAAACAGAACGAGGGGAAGAGTGGAATGTAGGATAGGGGGTTTTGTGTTCACATACCTCGATTTGGGGTTTCAGAACGGACCAGAACACCCGAGGTGCATATGAAGCTAGAGCAGGCAAAACTATTGCCGTAGCAGAACTGTCACCATTCTTAACAGGAGCTGCTGGAGTGGGAACTACGGCCATGGCGGTCGAGCCGAGAGATGACAAGTCAGCCACAGCGATGTCATCGACAACACCACCTGACGCACTCTTCCTGCAAGAAGTTCTCTACTTGTCACCTCCTACAAGAAGAAGGAATCATGAAGAGTAAGAAGAGGTAACTTACTTTGCCAGACGAATCTTTGCTTTTACATTTGTTTTCTGCGTAGTTGGTTTTACCAAGACTGGTCTAGTCTAGGAGCTGTCTTCTCGATCAGCGCATCGGCCCTCCAAGCAGCCTGCTGGTCGTCCAGGATCTATTGGGTCACATCAGAAGGGACTTCATAGCAGCCAAGTGAGCGATTGAAGGTCACCTGACTGGATGGTCTCGATGACGAGGTGCATGGATGCTTGGCTGGACGACGGGGCACTGGAGACACCGACCTCATTGCTCGAGGAGACTCGGTCGTTTCTTGCTCGGGGGCTACTCCACCGTCAGTCGGGATGAAGGTAGGCGTCTGATAGTTCAAGGGGGAGACGGCACCAGCAGGGGCAAAGCCCGATGCATGATCATCGTCTTGGATCAGCTCATCGTCCTCTTGGTTGATGGCTCCCGTGATCAGCCTACCTTCATCATTGAACTCGGCTTCCTGAGGAAATGCTGGGTGAAGGACCATGTGGAGGTCTACCCAGATTTGTGATGAGTATTTGGCTAAATTTGAGCTTGGGTTGCTCTTGTTTGAGTTTGATTTGAATTGGATTTTCAAATGCAAGCAACTTGCGGTCTTCTCTGTTTTCCCAGTGCTACCGACCATGGTAGCACGGTGCTACCAGGCGAACGGTAGCACCGGACCAAATGGCCGGTGTAATATTTTCAGAGAGGTTGGGTTTTCGGGTTTTTGGCCGGGCGGTGCTACCGACAATGCTAGCCCGGTGCTACTGGGTGTGCGGTAGCACCGGCCTGAGGAGCGGTGTGAAAATTCCAGAGAGGGGTGTTCTCTGGTTCTTGCGCAGTGCGGTGCTACCGGCCTGAGTGCGGTAGCACCGGTCCACCATGGGCGGTAGCACTGGCCAGAACGAACAAAGATGAATTTCAAAGTGTGGACTTTGATGAATTTCTTTCATATCTTTGTGGGCATTGCTATGTGAGGAGTTTCCTTGTTTTTGATAGTTGCATGTCGACGATGCTAGGCGAGGAGCGTCGGAGGTCCAAATGGTCGGGGATCGCCGGAAGATGATCGGAGACGAAGTCGTGGCAAGCCGTGAAGACAAGCAACGGTTGAGATGCTAGGTAGTCGCTGCATGGATAAATGAGGACCATTGGATCTTGGTCTAGTTGACAGGTTAGCGGGTCTAGTTAGTGTGCTTTGAGAACCGTGCAAGAAAACCCATTTGTGTTGTGTGTTTTGGGTAAACCCTTTCATGGCCTGTTGAGTGGGTTAATCCTATCCCTTGATGGATGCTCTAGGGTTTAGAGGCTCATCCAAGGGTGGCAGGTGGGGGTGGAGGGGTAGCCTTCCCCCCTTGAAGGTTTGAGTTGCTCCTTTGAGCTTTGCCCACATCAAGTGAGGCTTTGTAAACCTTCCATCCAGAAAATACAAAAAGTTTCTTTACCTTATTGTGAATTTAAATTGCGCATTTACATTTTGTCTTTACTTTACGCAATTTAAATTCAGCATTTACTTTCCCGCATTTACATTCTAGCAATTTACTTTCTCGCAATTTGGATTTGCCTCCCCTCCTTCTAAATGCTGTTTTTCTAAGATGTCTTTAGGGTATTTATATGGTTTTACACTTCTCTTGCAACCTAGGATAGACTAAAGATCTAGTTTTCTATCAAATTGTCATTCTGTCCAGAATTTGTTTTTCTAAAAATCTAGAAAACTGCTTTTTGAGTGATTCTTATTGGAGAAGGTGCGTGACTCATATATCCATCTCTAGAAATTTTTTGAGTCCACTGGTTGCACCGTTTGAGCACTATAAAGTGAAAACCGAGACTCAAACTTTCTGTTCGAAGTTCCTGACTGTCTATAATACTTGATTTTTCATGTCTATTATACAAATATTTTTAACGTGATTTTTGGTGGAGTGTTTCATGACTCAACTGATCACAGGAAAGAAAATTCCCAAAAATATTAGAGCAACAGAAACTCACCAACCACCTGCTCCAAGAGAGGACAATTCTTGGAAAATCTGCTTTTTCTTTTCTGAAAAGAGACTTTGTTGTTTTTAGCTTTATCTCCTTTAGAAAAGAAGTCTTTGAATTGATTCTTTTTGTTTGGACACTTGACAACCAGGATTGTGATTAAAACATCCCTAACATAGTTCATGGTTCTCAACTATGTAATCTAGGGGTACACATAGTTGTCTAGTTGTTCGGATTTTGGAGGGTATGCGAATCTGAGAAGCACCAGTTTGAAAGAAAATCTTTGGGTGTTTCAGATTTTTATTGCGAGATTGTTTGGAGTATTTTAAGTGGGGGAAAATTTTATTTGGCATCATTCACCCCCCTTTGATCGCAATATCGATCCTTCAATTGGTATCAGAGCCGGTTTTGTTCTTTCGTAGATCTTAACCGATCTCAAGAGCCATGGCGATGGACAAGTATTGCACCAAACCTCCAATTTTCTCTGGAGTTGATTTTCCATTTTGGAAGTCTCGAATGGAGTCGTACATCACTGCCTAGGGCTTCCTGATATGGCAGAAGGTGAAGCTCCCGTATGAGGTTCCTACCGATGAAAATGTCATGGCCGGCAATATGGCTGACGTTGAGGTGAATGCTAAGGCAAGGAACATCCTTACACAGGGTCTTAGCCGCAGTGAGTATGATAGGATTTCTCACCTTCGTTCTGCTCATCAGATTTGGGTGACCCTCGATGCTTACCATGAGGGCACTACCCAAATCAAGATGGTTCGACAGTACCAATTCAAACGTGAGTTCAACAAGTTTGAACAACACGTTGGTGAGAGTCTTAACGAGTGCTTTGGTCAGTTTACGAAGATTTTGAGTGACCTTCGAGCGGTCGGTTGCATATACCCTGACTCGGATAATGCTCGATATTTCCTGACCGCACTCAATCTTCGAGTTTGGGAAATGAAAGTGACCACCATCAAGGACACTACCGACTTGTCGACCTTAACTCTTGATGGGCTTCACTCCCGTCTCAAGACTCATGAGATCGACGTCGTCTCTCGCAAGATGAAATCTCAGTCGATGGCCTTGGTCACTGATCCCACTGGATCTTCCTTTGATCCTTCTGTTGGTTTCTCTCTTTCCACCCTTTGCGAGCTAAGCGATGACCAACTGGAAAAGTTTCTAGAAAATGAGCTTGCTCTTCTTGCTCGCAAATTTTCACATGCATACAAGAGGGTGAGAGAGAGGAAGAGAGGTGGCATGATCACTTGCTTCGAGTGTGGTGGCCCCAACCACATTCGAGCCAATTGCCCCAAACTGGAGAAGGCAATGAACGACACCAACGGTTCGACAAAGAATGACTAAATTGACAAGAACCGCAACAAGAAGCCTCCAGTTCGCGAGCCGGCGCGTGAGAAAAAGTACCGCAACTTCTCTAGGAACAAGAAGCTCTTCCACCGCGTCCTTGCCGCGCTTGACGACATCAACCTCTCCGACACGGAGACATGGAGTGACGAAGGTGAGGATGAACCACAAGAGAAAAAGGGCGGCGGTGACTTCTCCAGCATGTGCTTCATGGCCGACACCAATGGCATCAACGACTACGAGCTATACAGCGACTCGGACGAGGTACCCTCCTATGACCAGCTCAATGAAGCTTTCTGCAAATTAGGAAAATTCCATGCTAGAGCTAGAGCTAGGTGTGTGGTGCTGGAGAAGGAAGTAGATACCTTGACTCGATAGTTAGCTTCTCTTATATCTTCTCCTTCTCGAGTCACTGATGACTGTTCTTTGTGTGATGCTCTTCTTGTGGAGTTGGAGAACCTAAGGACTATGCATGATAGTGTGTTGTCTGAATTAGATAGTCTTAAGTTGAAGAATGCTAGAGATGATTCTATTGATGCTATTCCACTAGATGCTAGTTTTCTTCGTGCTCACTCTACTCCATCATGCTCTAACTGCCCTAAATTTCTTGTTGAAATGATGCCATGAGCGATCACCTTAGGAAGCTTTCTTATAGAAACGATGAACTTGAAATACATGCTTCTAAGGTCCAAGTCAGCTCATATGAGGGCTTTAGGCAACTAAAACTTGACAATGAATCTCTAAATATCAAGTGTGCTAATCTTGCTAAGGACTTACTAGCTAAGTCATAAGAAAGTTGCTTGTGATGTAATGTGATTGAGGGGGACTTGGATAAAATCCAAGTTGAACTTTGGAAGAAGTTAGAAGACCAAGCCCATAGGATTAGAAATGTGTCTTGCCTTTCTTGCGAGGCCCTCAAGATTGAGGCAGCCGTACTGAGGAAGAAAAATGCACGTGCTGAGAGAGCTTCTCTTTCTTGTTCTTCTTCTTCCTCTCTTCCTTGTTCTTCATGTGCCTCTTTCTTCCGAGATTGTGAGTATCTCATGAGAACTCTCGAGAAGTTTGTAGGAGGCAAGAAGAAGCTCAATCTTACTCTAGACCAATCCAATATTAGCAGATTTAATCAAGGTATAGGATTTGATGCCATGGAGCACACTCGGGCGCATCCTCCCACCATTGTGCGCGGCTCCAAGAGTTGTGAGATTGTGGAAACTCCCAGGATGAGTACCACGGTGTCTAGGTCTGCGGGGGTTATCCATAGGACTTCTGACCAGAAGGGTGTTACTCCTGTAGCTTCTGCCTCTAGCAAGGCGAAGTACACATGCACTTTCTGTAAGAAGGATGGTCACCTAGTAGATTTCTGTTTCAGGCGCGCCAAGAACACTCGGCGTGAGCGTGTTGCTGTTCTTAGGGGTATTCAGGGTCATCCCCAGACTTTGAGTGCTCCTAAGGCACACACTGCTTCTAGACAGGTTAGAGAGTCACCTATTTTTGGGCAGCGTCTAGGACTCGGTTTTCATGTTGTTTCTTCGAGTTTTAGTCCTGGAGCTATTCGTGGTTAGTCTTTCTGCCGTCCTCTTGATATTCCTCATTTTTCGCATCGAGGTAGATATCAGCAGCGTGAGGTGTTTTCGGGTAGGAGATTTAGGCAGCCTCACTGGGGTTGTCCAACCTTTGCACCACGGTGGGCCAACACAGTTCTAGCTCCTAGATCATCTATTAGAGTTGCTACTGATCTTGTTAGGTTTAAACAACAGAGAGACACTCGAGTTCAGTCTTCTTTTGTGGCTGGTACTCTAAGGCGTCGTGTGGTTCAGTATTGGGTCCCCAAGTCTTCACTCTATCCCAGTACTGAGTCATCTTTCTCTCTTATGTCTTGATCAGGTTCGTCGGATGAGGAAGGGAGATGTTTGGTTTGTCGACTCCAGTTGTTCTCGTCATATGACCTGAGATTCTTGTTGGTTTTCTTCCCTAGTCCGAGCCCCCGGTGATGAGTTGATCACTTTTGGGGATGCTTCTTCAGGTAGAGTCATTTCTAAAGGTACCATCTGCATTAATGACAATTTCATTCTTAAAAATGTTGCCTTAGTAAGTAAGCTGCAATACAATTTACTTTCTGTTTCTCAGCTTATCGATGACTCTTTTGAGGTAAGCTTCAAGAGTAATGCCTGTAGAATCCTCGATTCTTCAGGAGGGTTAGTTTGCGGGATTTCTAGATATGTAAGTCTTTCGTGCTGATTTTTCTGCTTCTTCTGGAGACTCTCTCCGTTGTTTGATTGCTTCAGAGTCCCGTGATATCTCCTTCTGGCATAGGAGACTTGGTCACATTGGATTTGATCTTTTGACCCGAGTTAGCAGCCACGACCTCATTCATGGTTTGCCTAAACTCAAAATGGTCAAAGACTTAGTTTGCTCTCCTTGCCGACATGACAAGATGTTTGCTGCTTCTCATCCCCCAATCACTATTGTGATGATTGATGCATTAGGACAGCTTTTACATATGGACACTGTTGGTCCAGCTATAGTGCAGTCAGTGGGTGGGAAGTGGTATGTTCTTGTCATTGTTGATGATTTTTTGAGGTACTCTTGGGTGTTTTTCATGACCTCGAAGGATGAGACTTTTACCCATTTTAGGGGTTTGGTTCATAGGTTGTCTTTTGAGCTCCCTGGTGCCCTACGAGCTATACGCAGTGACAATGGCACGGAGTTCAAGAACTCCTATTTTGAGAGTTTCTGTGTGGAGTCTGGTTTAGAGCATCAGTTCTCCTCTCCCTACGTCCCTTTGCAAAATGGCATAGTGGAAAGGAAGAACAAGACACTGGTAGAGATGGCTAGGATGATGCTTGATGTCTACAGTACTCCTAGGAAGTTTTGGGCTGAGGCTATAGCTACTGCTTGCCATGTTTCTAATCGTGTATTCTTGAGAGCACATTTGCACCGCACTTCTTACGAGTTGAGGTATGGGAGAAAGCCTAGTGTTTCTCATTTTCGTGTGTTTGGTTGCAAGTGTTTCATTTTGAAGTCTGTTAACCTGGATAATTTTGAGTCCCATTCTTCTGATGGTATCTTTTTGGGTTATTCGACTTCTTCTCGTAGCTATAGGGTTTGGAGTTGCGATGCGCATAGGATCATAGAGACCTGTGAGGTGACTTTTGATGAGGCTAGCCCAGGAGCTAGACCTGACATTTCAGGCTCTTCTTCCACCTTCGAGACCATTTTTGTAGAGGATGAGGATGATGGAGACGATGGTGTTCCATCTGATCCAGTCCCTTCTACACCTAAGGTGCCACCTGTTTCCATTTATGCACCTCAGGAAGGCCAGCCCTTGCCTTCTGACTCTCATGCAGCTAGTGGCTCTGCTCCTACCTCATCTGTGCATGAGGTAGAGGCCACTTCTGCTTCTGAACCTCCCCATCATATTCTGCATTCTCATCCACCTGATCAGATCATCGGCGATCAGTTTGAGCGGGTCACTCGCTCAAAATTAGGTTTGTCCAGTTTCTGCCTACACTCTGCCTTTGTTGCCTCGTTTTAGCCGAAGGATGTGACTCATGCATTGTCTGATGAGTCTTGGACTAATGCTATGCATGAGGAATTCGAAAACTTCGAGAGGAACAAAGTCTGGCAGCTTGTAGAACATCCATCTGGTCATAATGTCATTGGGACCAAGTGGGTGTTCAAAAACAAGCAGAGTGAGGATGGGGTTGTCATTCGCAACATTGCTAGGCTAGTTGCATAGGGCTTTTCTCAGGTTGAGGGTCTTGACTTTGAGGAGACCTTTGCCCCTATAGCTAAACTAGAGGCTATTAGGATCCTGCTTGCATTCTCTGCATCCCGGGGCTTCAAGCTCTATCAAATGGATGCCAAGAGTGCATTCCTCAATGGCTTTACTGAGAAAGAGGTTTATGTCAAACAACCTCCAAGATTTGAGAACCTCAAGTCTCCGAGTCATGTATACAAGCTTTCCAAAGTTCTGTATGGACTCAAGCAGGCCCTAGAGCATGGTATGAGAGGCTCAAGTCTTATCTTCTCAGCCATGACTTCAAAATGGGCGTAGTAGACAAGACTCTGTTCATCAGACACCATGAGTCGCATTTTCTTCTCGTCCAGATTTATGTGGACGATATCATTTTTGGTGGCTCATCTCATTCGCTTGTGTCTCAGTTTTCTAAGGTGATGAGCACAGAGTTTGACATGAGTATGATGGGCGAGTTGAGCTACTTTCTTGGCTTCCAAATCAAGCAGACTCGGGAGGGTACTTTCTTGCATCAAGGCAAGTATACACGTGACCTCCTGAGGCATTTCGATATGTCTGACAGGAAGACGGTAATGACTCCTATGGTCACCACTGCTGTTCTCGAGCTGGATGAGGATGGTGAGCCTGCTGATCAAAAGGAGTTTCGGAGCATTATCGGCTCCCTCTTGTACCTCACTGCTTCGAGGCCGGACATACATTTCTCTGTGTGTTTGTGCGCTCGATTTCAGGCCTCTCCTCGTGCCTCTCACCGCCAGGCGGTCGAGCGCATCTTCAGGTACCTTCGTGCTACCATTGATTATGGTATTTGGTACTCTTCTTCTTCTTATCTGTCCCTTCGAGCCTTTTCCGATGCCGATTTTGCTGGCTGTAGGATAGATAGGAAGAGCACTTCTGACACTTACTAATTCATTGGACTTCTCTTGTTTCTTGGTCGTCTAGAAAGCAGTCCGGAGTTGCACAGTCCACCGTTGAGGTCGAGTATGTTGCTGCAGCCAGTTGCTGTAGCCAAGTGCTCTGGATGAGATCGACCTTGCGGGACTTTGGGTTACGGATAGAGAGTGTGCCACTTTTCTGTGACAACACTTCTGCTATTTGCATTGCTAAAAACCGGTCTGACATTCGGGACCAAGCACATTGATATTAGATATCACTTCCTTAGAGACCATGTGGAGAAGGGGGATATCGTGCTTTAGTTCGTAGAGAGTGACCTTCAGTTAGCCGATATCTTCACCAAGCCATTGGATAGCTCCAGATTTGTTTCCTTGAGGAGTGAGCTTGGAGTCATGAGTCCTTACGCCCTATCTTGAGGGGGAGCTGGTTTGTATATTATGTATAATATGTTATCGTCCAACTTTGCTTTTCTTTGTGTTTCTTCTGGGTGATTATGGGCTTATTTTTCCTGAGTTGAGTTCACTCACTTAGACTTCTGGCATGCTTTGCATGGACCTCTTATCTTGTGCTTTAGGTTGCTATCATGCATGATTAGCTGTTCTCTCTTCTCTCTAGGTTGAGTTCCCTCACAGTCTTATAAGTCTAACAGGTATTGGGCCTCACAGGTAGGCAGGTGCATGTGCACTCCTTAGTTGGGATCTAGAGTCGACTTCCTATCTCGATCCTTGGGGAAGATAAGAGCGAGTGCAGTAGTGTGAGTCTCTTCTATCTTTTCTATTCTCTATAGCCATCCAGTTTTGTAGTTTCTCGACTTCTTTCCTCATTCTATTTTTCTGGTTGTTATTGAGTTCATTTGAGTTTTCTTTATGCCTAATCTTGATAATAACTCAACTTTAACCAGACTTGAGCTTAAAATTGATTCATTTGTTGATGGGGAGTTTGAGAATCTGTTCATGCATTGCATTTAGACTGCATTTTCTGTTTTATGAGCATTGTCTATTATGCAATTGACTCAATCTTCATGAAAAACATCATGCTATATCTTTTGAAGAAAATCACTAGCTTAGATATGTCCAAGTTTTTTTATCATGCTAAGCTTATTAAAATCTGAAAAATTTGAAAGCTTTAATTGAAAACTTGATGAAACATGTTGCTTTTACATACTATGTTTCTTCTCTAGGAGTATTTACCATAATTTGTGAAATTTTGGATTTCTCTAGAGTCTCTATAGCAACTTGGGTGAAATTTGGTTGATCCATATTTGAGTCCTTCAGAATCGCTCATATGTGCTAAATTGAAATCAAGAAAAAAATGACTCTTTTGTGCAAAATTGATCTCAACACTTTATATTCACGAGACTGCTTCCCATTGCATTTGGGATGAACTTGGAATATGTTGTGTTTGACCAAGATCATTCTCTTAAGAGTTACTCTTGAGATGATCGAAAAAGGCTTGAGTCAATCAATAAAATAAAAGAAATGCAAATATCAAACACATAAGTGGGTAAAGAATGCAAATAATGTCAAACATTTGCACCCCGCTATGATTTTCAAAGTCTTAAAGAAAATTTTCATAAATTGAACAATGAGCTCGAAGGACCTTATATGCACTTCAAAATTCCCCAAAGTGTTGAGTAGGTTGAACTCTAGGCTTTCCATTTGATCCTTGAGTGGTTTTGCTTCTAGCTTTGAAACTTTGCTAAGTTTTGCACTTGTCAAATCATGCTAAAATGAAATATTGTAAAACTAAGCTTTTTCATAAAACGTATTGGTCTTGGATATGTCTTTGTTTAGTCATATTCTGAAATTGACAAGTTTGGTGCAATATCTTTCCATTTTGATCAATTGTATAATCTTCAAAACTCTTTAGATTGCATTTCATGCGTACATAAAAAACTTTGATGCCTATATTGCCAAAAGGGGGAGAAAACGTAGAAAAGGCATCACTAAAAAGATAAAAATGTGAATGCTTATTTTGTTATTATGATCTTTGTAAAACTATGCTACTACCTCTTTTGGATCATAATGTCATAATCACATTTGACATGTATTGTTGGATTTTAGAGTTTTTGTTGAAAACTTGCTGTTTCTTAAATTAAACTCAAGAAGTTTTAGTTTTAGCTCCAAAATCCCTTTTGTCAACTTGGTCATGATCTCAATTCTTATCTTTCAACCAAGTTTGACCTTGCAACTAAAAATTGCTTTCTTCATCCTCTTCAAACTCAAAACATACGCCTTTTGTTGTGTATGTCAATATACTCATCAAGGGGGAGATTTAAGGACCATGTGGAGGTCTACCAAGATTTGTGATGAGTATTTGACTAAATTTGAGGTTGGGTTGCTCTTGTTTGAGTTTGATTTGAATTGGATTTTCAAATGCAAGCAATTTGAGGTCTTCTCTGTTTTCCCGATGCTACCGGCCATGGCAGCGTAGTGCTACCGGGAGAGCGGTAGCACCGGACCAAATGGCCGGTGTAATATTTCCAGAGAGGGTGGTTTTTCGGGTTTTTCGCGGGGCGGTGCTACCGGCCATGCTAGCCCGGTGCTACTGGGCGTGCGGTAGCACCGGCTGAGGAGCAGTGTGAAAATTCCAGAGAGGGGTGTTCTCTAGTTCTTGCGTAGAGTGCAGTAGCACCGGTCCACCATGGGCGGTAGCACTGGCTAAAATGAACAAAGATGAATTTCAAAGTGTGGACTATGATAAATTTCTTGCATATCTTTGTGGGCATTGCTACGTGAGGAGTTTCCTTGTTTTTGATGGTTGCAGGTCGACGATGCTAGATCATGATGAGCCGAAGATTGACCGGGACTAGACGATGAATGTCGGAGGTCCAAACGGTTGGGGATCGCCGGAAGATGATCGAAGACGGAGTCATGGCAAGCCGTGAAGACAAGGAACGGTTGAGATGCTATCTAGTCGCTGCATGGATCAATGAGGGCCATTGGATCTTGGTCTAGTTGATAGGTTAGCGGGTCTAGTTAGTGTGCTTTGAGAACCGTGCAAGAAAACCCATTTGTGTTGTGAGTTTTGGGTAAACCGTTGAATGGCTGGTTGAGTGGGTTAATCCTAGCCCTTGATGGATGCTCTAGGGTTTAGAGGCTCATCTAAGGGTGGTAGGTGGCCCAAGAGTTGTATAAATAGGGGTGCAGAAGTAGCCTTCCCCCCTTGAAGGTTTGAGTTGCTCCTTTGAGCTATGCTCACATCAAGTGAGGCTTTGTAAACCTTCCATCCAGAAAATAAAAAAAAATTCTTTATCTTATTGTGAATTTAAATTGTGCATTTACATTATGTCTTTACTTTACGCAATTTAAATTCAGCATTTACTTTCCCGCATTTACATTCTCGCAATTTACTTTCTTGCAATTTGGATTTGCCTCTCCTCCTTCTAAATGCTATTGTTCTAAGTTGTCTTGAGGGTGTTTATATGGTTTTACACTTATCTTGCAACCTAGGATAGACTAAAGATCAAGTTTTCTATCAAGTTGTCATTCTGTCCAGAACATGTTCTTTGCGCAACAGTTAGTCTTTGATTTTTAGAACAATCTAGAAAAATACTTTTTAAGTGTTTCTTATTGGAGAAGGTGCGTGACTCATATATCCATTTCTAGAAAAATTTGTGAGTCCACTGGTTGCACCGTTTCAGGGATATGAAGTGAAAACTGAGCCTCAAACTTTCTACTCGAAGTTCCTGACCGTCTGTAATACTTAATTTTTCATGTCTATTATACAAAGCTTTTTAATGTGTTTTTTGGTGGACTGTTTCATGACTCAACTGCTCACAGGAAAGAAAATTCCCAAAGATTTTAGAGCAACAGAAACTCACCAACCACCTGCTCCAAGTGAGGGCAATTCTTAGAAAATTTTTTTTTCTGAAAAGAGACTTTATTGTTTTTAGCTTTATATCCTTCAGAAAAGAAGTATTTGAATTGATTCTTTTTGTTTGGGCACTTGACAACCAGGATTTTGATTAAAACATCCCTAACATGGTTCATGGTTCTCAAATATGTAAGCTAGGTGTACACTTAGTTGTCTAGTTGTTCGGGTTTTGGAGGGTATGCGAATCTGAGAAGCACCAGTGTCGACTTTTGTAGTCGGCAATAAATTTATGGGGCAGGCGCTAGATCTCAAACTCGAAGGTCACACAAGACAAAAGGTTTAGACAGGTTCAGGCCCTCGACGGAGGAGGTAATACCCTAGTCCTGTGTGCTGGGATTATGTAGAGATCTTGGATCTAAGGTTGCTTGTGAACTCTGTTGCTCGATGTCTCGATGTTGCCCGCCTTCTCCCTTATATAGTGGGGGTGGGGCGGTTTACAGAGTCCCAATCGGTTAGGGGATTCCGATCGGTTACATGATTCTAATCGGTTACAGGATAGAGTTTACATCTTTATCTACCCTGTTAACAACTCGGATTACAATCGTATCTTTTATATCTAAATACATGTTCAATTGTCAATAGGATGTATCCCTTTCCGCACAGCAGTACGGCTTGGCGCGGAGGTTATCCTCTAGGCCTTCTATTGGGCCCTGTCTCTTCCTTAGGCGCTTCTGGGCCGGTTATGAAGACTTCTGGTTTCATATATTCCACAGTAGCCCCCGAGTGATTCATGATCCGAATGCTATGTCTCTATCTGGGTTTCAACTTCGAATCAATGTTTTTATCTTCCAGCATAAATCTCCGACTGGTTTCTTCTTCGATTTGAATACTTCTTCTTGCAGCAAGGGGATTATGAAGGACTCGAATATAACCCTCGGTTTTTCTTTGTTCCAATTGATTATAATCTTCCATCTGACAGACTTGTTTTGGGTAACTTCATGGACTTGACCCGTACCTTATTTGAAGATCTGATATCTTTTCCCGCTCGAGGCGAAACCTTAATATCTTTCTTCTTCAAGGATTAATGCCGGGCAGTCTTCGAGGTCGTATTGACTTCTTGCGTCAAACCAATTTCCAAAAACCTCTTTGGCTTCTGAAACTATATTAACTCCAAGTTTCCTTGGCTTCTGACGTCATTCCATCTTTGCATTTACTTCAACCTTGCCGCATCGGCTATAAAAGGTGAACTTAGCGCTTTTAGAATTTATCCTCTCACGCTTAGTTCTCCATCTTCTTGCTCGGAGCTCCACCGTCTTCCCGCGGGATCTTCATGGACGGCGTGGACTTCGATCTCACTGTGGCGGAGTGGGCGGAAGACAAAGCCGTCGCCCTCAATCGCGTCGCCGTCGACACCCTCCTCGAGATCTTCCCCGCTTTTTATAGGGCTAGGGAAGCCCTCGTTGAGGTGCTCGGTCGCGTGCACCACAGAGAGGTGTAAGACCCTGTAAATGTAATATTTTCCCAGGCATAATGCCTGGGGAATTTATATATATAATAAAGAAGTACCTTTTCCAAGCGTTTTTCCATGATTGTCGTTTAGACGTAGCTTAGACCCAGCTTGAGGTATGTCGAAGCTTGCATGGCTCTTTGGTCGGGTGATCCTCGTATCCAATCGTCGTAGGACATATTCTACGTCCGACTTGGGACATATTAGGATTTGCGCGGCTCTTGGCCAAGTGATACCTATATCCGACTGCTGTAGGATATAGCTCTGGTCTGACTTGGGACATATCATATCCACGTGGCTCTAGGACGAGTGATACCCATATCCGACTGCTGTAGGATATAGCTTAGGCTTGACTTGGAGCGTATCAAGATTTTCTTGGCTCAAGGCCGAGTAATACCTATATCTGACTGGTGTAGGATATAGCTTAGGCTCAACTTGGAGCGTACCATACATACATGGCTCTTGGCCGAGTGATACCCATATCCGACTGCTGTAGGATATAGCTTAGGCTCGACTTGGAGCATATCGAGATTTTCTTAGCTCATGGCCGAGTGATACCTGTATCCGACTGGTGTAGGATACAGCTCTGGTCCGACTTGGGACATATCAAGGTTTATCCGAATGGTATCCGTACTCGTTTATTATGACGCACAGCTTATCGGCCCATCTTGGGGCATACCATTGGAACCGTGCCTTATCAGGCTCAACTCGTGATATATGATTCCGTCATGTGGTAACCACCTAGCGACCCAACATGGGGCATATCACGAGAAGATGTTTTTAATCCGAAATGAAAGACACCTACGTCTCGCATAGTTCGATAAGTGGTTAAGCATCCCATCATGGGGAGCAACGTGTCCCAAATATGACTTGGTCAAACCATAACTGCCTCTGTATGTCAGGACGCCAGACTAGAAAATCATTACGAAGCATAGAGCGGGGTCAATCTCTTTCCGGCCGATTCGGCGAAAACCTAATTTCCCCCCTTTAAAGACTAAGCCGATGGTTCATTTTTCCCATCGCATACGCCTGTCTCTTCTGCTTCCTTTGTCTCTTCGACTTCTCCGTCGCTAGGGTTAACTGCTGTTGCGCTCGCATCTTTGCACCGTCGTTGATCTTTTCCTTCGAAAATGTGTTCTCATTCTTCCAAAGACACCTCCTCGCAGCCTTTGCCTCAAGATTGGACCACCTCGGTGACGACGAAAGAGCGGTTGCAATCCATAGTGGATGATGGGGTTCTTCCAGCCCTGACCTTGATCTCCGCACGACCGGCCGTAGGTGAATCCATCCCTACTCCCCGTTCCGAAGAGATTGTGGTTTTTGAATCCTTCTTCCAACGCGGGCTGGGCCTTCCTGCCTGCGCCTTTCTTCGCGGTCTTCTCTTCTTTTACGACATTGAAATGGTGAATTTGAATCCCAATTCCATCCTGCAGATCTCTCTCTTTGTTCACCTCTGTGAGGCTTTCTTGGGCATCCGCCCCCATTTCGATCTCTTTCTCCATTTCTACCTCTTGAAACCTTATCCCTCAAAGACGACCCCAAGGTAATTGGGGGAGCCGGATTTCAGTTGCGGGAGGGGTTGAAAAAAAACTACTTTGCAATTCCCTTCAAAACTTCCAATAAAGGCTGGCACCAAGAGTGGTTCTACTGTGCCAATCCTGATCCTGCCCTCCCCTCTTTTGTCGGGCGCCGACCTAAGGTGTCCCTCTCTTGGGTATCTGCTCCCAATGCTGCCGACATGGACCAGGTGCATGACCTTTTGGCGCTGATTGAGAAATTAAAAGAAGACGGTCTCACGGGAGTTGGCCTCACCCTCCATTTTGCTGCTCGCCGGGAGCGAGTTCATCTGGGATACGCGTTCGAAGGAAAGGACGATCCGACCCGGGAACTGCCCGAAGCAGTGTCGAAAGAGTAGGTATATGCTCAGGTAGGCGACTTCTTCATCCCGAGCGTGGAGATGCCCACCGCCAAATGCCCAAAATCCTTCACTGCATCAAACCCTCCTCCTGAGGTAAGAAAGTTAGCTGATAGATTTCCACATTGGTCTCTGAATGTCTTTTAACAGTTGTAATACTCCTTTTCAGGATCGGTTGGCTTTCTTTAGCGATGCGCCTCTCCTGGAGATGCCCGTTCATAAGAGCGCTCCTTTTAAATGACTTGTGAGCCCCCCGGCCGGAGACCCCGCTGCCAAGAAGGGGAAGAAAGGATTGCCAAGGACCCTGCGAAGCCCCAGCGCCTGAGTGGTGGTCCCAAAATTCAGGAACCGCCAGCACGAGCCCCAGTGCCTTCGGCTTCCCTTCCCCATGAGCCCGTGGTACAGCCGAGTCCAATTTTGAGAGACTCAGGCAGTCGGGAGGAGCCCAGGATTCCAGCTTGTAGCGCCCCGAGTGGTCCCTCCGGGAGTGACTCTGCCACCCGAAAGAAGCCCCCAATGAGAATGAAGAAGTCCAACAGGTTTGATGCCCCATCGACTCTTATTCGACGCATTTTGCTGGCTTATTTACTAATCGTTCTTCTTGTAGGAATCCTTCGTACGATGTTCCTCCCGAGACGCCATCCGGGGCCCCTAAAGAAACTGATCCCCAGGACGTTCGTGTCTTGGTTGAGGAGGCCTCGCCCGTGGACACAGGAGCGCCCACCGAGCCCCAGCCGCCTTCACCGACACCCCCTGCTTCAGTTTTGGGTCCTGCTGCTCAAGAGCCCATCTCCTGTCCTTCCCTCGAGATTGAAGAGATCTCCAGAGTTCCGCCGACTCTTGCCCATCCTCAACTCATAATGAAAACCGCGTGGGTTAATGAGGAGGACGGCTTGAAGTTCCTGGATGACTCGGAGGAGGAGAGAGAAAGGAACGACTTTTACAGTCATGCCACCGCTTGTGCTCGCCTAGCCCGGGTAATACTTTCACTACTCTTATCACCTTCGTGCTTGTGCCGGTTAGCATGTTCTCACCTTCCCCTGCGATGGTTACAGAAATTGGGAGAGCGTTCTGAAAAGAAGTCCGAGTACCTCCAGAAAATACTCCCAGAGGTCAGGACGCACCAGGAATATCTAGCCGACTTGGAGAAGATCAAGGCTGGACAAGCAGCCGAGCTGCGACTTCTTCGGTCGGAGGTCCAGGCGTTGCGGGAAGAGCACAAAACCCTGGGGCAGGAGAAGCTAGACGTCGTTGGCTCCCTTCGAGGTAAATATTTCCTGAACCACCATGTGCTCTTGTTCAACCTTCCGGTCTTGTGATTTCTTTATCTCCGTATCAGCTCGGGATTCCACTGTTGCTAAGCTACAAGAACAACTCAAGGTCTCGGAGGCCTCCAAATTGAAGTCGGAGAAGGAGCTAGAAGGTACGCTCGACAGATTGGCCCTCATTGGTCTTCCTTGCCTTCTTGGCATTTTTTGATAATCGGTTTTGCTTGCAGACTACAAGTTCAAGATGCGGGCGCAATACGCCGCTTACAACGAGAGGGTTGAGGCCCTTGAAACGTCTTGCTCCAAGCTTCGCGAGGCCTGTGAGCCGCTGCTGAGGTTGCTTCATCCCGGAGGCAAGAGGCCGCTCAGTAGGGACCAAGCCATCTCCCAACTGGAGGAAGCCCCCAAGGAGCTCAAGATACTCTTGAAGGAGACGGCGACCAATGGCGCTAGCCAGGCTCTGGCGATCACCAAGTCGCTTTATCCCCGAGTGGATCTTAAGACTATTAAGGACGACTATGCCTGCAATGTGGGTGAAGACCGGGCCACTGAACTCTGGGATGAAGTCAAGGATGCTTCTTCAGCTGTATCGAAAACTTTGGACCTATGAATCTAATATATAAAAGTGTTTCTTTGTTCTTGCATTTTGTCTTTAAATATGCTGCTTTGCCCGAGTGGTTTTGGCATATCATGTCCGACTAGTCCAGCCCCTAGGCTCTGAGCCATGGTTCATGACGCATGTCTCAGAGTCTTAAAATTTGTAGGAGCAAAGCACTCAGACGTATAGTTTTCAAGAAGATTATATGAGAACAACTTTAAGAGCAAACATTTATTCATAAAGAAACAATTGAATTACAAAGTTCAAGTGAAAAAACGATGTAGCTGTTCTATGTTCCAGGTGTTGCTGATAGTTGTGCCGTCTTCACGCTTGAGCTTATAAGCCCCAGGACGTATCACTTCATCGATGATGTAAGGGCCTTCCCAGCGTGGGGAGAGCTTATGCTCTCATTTCTGATTCTTTCTAAGGACCAGATCTCCTTTGGAGAATGCGTGGCTCCTTACATTGCGACTGTGATAGCGACATAAGCCCTGAAGGTATCTTGCTGACTGAATTGTCATGACGTCCCTGGCTTCTTCCAGTCGGTCGAGGTCTTCTAGCTGGCTTTCTTCCGAGTCAACTTCTTCGTAGCTCCGAACCCGCGGGGATCCGAATTCTAACTCGGGGGGGAGGACCACCTCTGAGCCATACACCAAGAAGAAAGGTGACTACCCGGTTGCTCTGCTGGGCATAGTTCACAGCCTTGAGAGTATCGAAGGCAATTCTTTGACCCACCGAGTGGCGTATGGTTTGAGACGATCGAAAATCCTTGCCTTTAGGCCTTGTAAAACCATGCCGTTGGCTCGCTCAACCTGCCCATTACTCCGGGGGTGTGCTACTGATGCGAAGCAAATTTTTATGGAGAGTTCACCTCACCAGTCTTGAAATATGCCACCTCTGAATTGGGTGCTGTTATCCGTGATGATTCGGTTAGGTACACCGAACCTGACCACGATTTCATTGAAAAATTCTTTGGCCTTAGCGGCTGTGATTGTAGCGACTGGCTTGGCCTCAATCCATTTGGTGAATTTATCGACGGCCACGAAGAGATGAGTATAACCACCTTGAGCCTTCTTCAAAGGTCCCACCATGTCGAGCCCCCAGACCGCAAACGGCCAGGTGATTGGGATGGTCTACAACTCCTGTGTTGGTTTGTTCACCTGTCGCGCAAAGAATTGACATCCTTCGCATGTCCGGTCGATGTCCTCCGCATTAGTGACAGCAGTCGGCCAGAAAAATCCCTGACGATAAGCCTTGCCAACTAGGGTTGATGACGCCGCTTGATTCCCACAAACTCCCAAGTGGACTTCCTTGAGAAGATATCTTCCTTCTAGTTCTGATATGCACCGTCGTAGAACACCAGAGGAGCTCTTGCGATAGAGTTCTTCCCTGATCACCACATAGCTTCTTCTTCGGCGCATTATTCGCTCGGCCTGCGTGCGATCTTCAGGCAGCTCGTCCTTCATCAAATAGTCCAGATACGGAGCTGTCCAATCGGAGGTAATGACCAAGACTTCTGGCTCTTCGCTCTTCTCCCCAGGGACGTCCAACTTTGGCCGAGTGCCTATTGTGGGCTTGTGAATTTCTTCGACGAATACTCCCACAGGCACTGTGGTCCAGCCGGATCCCATTTTTGCTAGCTCGTCGATCGCCTCATTGTCCCGACGGAGCAAATGAACAAGTTCCAAGCCGTCGAAGTTGCCTTCTAGCTTGCATACCTCCTGGCAGTAGGCAACCATGTTGTCTTCGATGCAGGACCATTCTTTTTGCACCTGGTTGACCACGAGCATTGAATCTCTGCGAACCGTCAAACATCGGATACCGAGCGATATGGCAATACGGAGCCCATGGATGAGTGCCTCGTACTCAGCGGTGTTGTTTGACGTGGGAAAAAGTAATTGCAGAACGTACCTCAACCGCTCTCCACTTGGCGATATGAGCACTATACCAGCCCCCGCACCGCTGAGCATGAGGGAACCATCGAAGTACATCGTCCAATACTTGAGTTCCTTGGCGATCGCCGGGCTTTGAAGTTCTGTCCACTCGGTGGTAAAATCGGCGAGCGCTTGAGACTTGATGGCCGTGCGAGGTTTGAATAAGATGTCAAAAGCTCCAAGCTCGACTGCCCACTTTGCAATTCTTCTAGTGGCCTCCTGGTTGTGAAGTATATCTCCTATTGGGAAGGAGGTGACCACCGAAACAATATGCTCTTGGAAGTAGTGCTTGAGTTTGCGAGATGTAAGAAGTACGGCGTGTAATAATTTTTGCACTTGTGGATACCGCACCTTAGATTAACTCAGGACCTCGCTGACGAAGTAGACCGGATGCTGGATCGTCTGCACGTGAACCGGCTCCTCCCTTTCTACGATGATCGCAGCGCTGACTACGTGAGTCGTCGCCTCGATGTACAGTAACAGAGGTTCTTCTCGCATCGGAGAAACCAAGACCAGGGGCGTAATTAAGAAGGTCTTCAAATCTTCGAACGCTTGTTGTGCCTCAGGCGTCCATTAGAATTTGTCCTGCTTCTTGAGGAGTTTAAAGAATGGCATACCTCGCATACCCAGTCGGGAAATAAACCTGCTGAGTGCGGCCATGCAACATGCAAGCTTCTGGACGTCTGTGGACTATAAGAACCCGGGTATCCTCATGACAAGCCCAAGAGGGAGGCCCAAAAGATACTCCCCGCGTCAGGCCCCGCTGCCGTGCGCAAGGGGACATATCCTAAAAGAAGTTGAACTTATATTTAGATATGATAGATACGGTTGTAATACGAGTCGTTAATAGGGTAGATAAAGATGTAAACTCTATCCTATTAACTGACTAGAATCTTGTAACCGATCGGAATCTCCAAACCGATCAGGACTCTGTAAGCCGCCCCACCCCCGCTATATAAGGGAGAGGGCGGGCAACAACATAGGGAGCCGATCATCCAAGCATAGAGCAATCAAGCCATAGAGCATAGAACACCTCATATCGCCCAGAGCATATTGTGCTTTGAGCAACCCGGATCAAGAGATCCATATAATCCCGACAAGCGAGATTAGGGTATTATCTCCTCCGCGAGCACGAACTGTATAAACCCCTTGTCTTGTGTGACTTTCGAGTTTGAGATCTAGCGCCTACCCCATAAATTTATTGCCAACTACAAAAGTCGACAGTTGGCGCGCCAGGTAAGGGGCGCGCTATAATCTTTTCCCACAGACTCGATGGCAGCAATCGGTGGATTCGTCGCCACCTTCGTCTCGGCCAGCCTTCGCCGAAACCGGGCGCGCGAAGCCTGTGAGAGCTTGTCTGTCTTGTCCAAAACCAGATCCGATCTGGTAAAGATCAGGCCAACCCATCTCAGGTATGTCACTTTGACTTGGCCGGCAAACCCGATCGGCGTCGCGAGGTGCTGCGATCTTCGTGGCATCTTCGCGATAGAAGAGCGAAGACCGATCTCCATCGCCAACAAGAAGAACAGGAAGCTGCGGGGGAAGATCGTCTTCGTAGGGTAAGGAGGTGCAAGTCGCGATCGCTCGATCTCGCGGCCGCAATGTCCGCGAGGACCTCCCGCAATCGAGTTGGGAGATCAAGCCGTTTTCCGCTTGCGCCAATCACGAGCGTCGTCGCCTCCAAGGCGCTTCTCGACAAAGCTGGACCCGATGATTGCATCGGATAGCCCGGCGGCCCGATCGTGGCGGATCAAGGCCATGGTGACGGCGGCCGCAATTTAGCGAAATCGGGAAAAGCGGTGGCGGCGCACTGCGCTCCCGCGACTTCGGCGGCCACGAGACTACGCTGCGCCCAGCGCCACTTTCGGACGCCACCGAGCCACGCTGCGCCCGAGCACCACCGGCGCACGGCCATGAGCCACGCTGCGCTTCGGCGCCACCTTCGGCATGGCCACGAGCCTACGCCGCACACCGAAGCGCCACTTTCGGCGCGGCCATGAGCCACGCTGCGCCCGGCGCCACCTTCGGCATGGCTACGAGCCTACGCCGCACACCGAAGCGCCACTTTCGACGGCCGCGGCCACGCTGCGCCCGAAGCGCCACCTTCGGCGCGGCCACGAGCCTCGCTGCGCCCGGCGCCACTTTCGCATGGCTATGAGGCCGCGTCTGCGCCCGGCGCCACTTTCGCCGCGGCCACGAGCCACGCTGCGCCTCGGCGCCACTTCGGCGCGCTATGAGCTACGCCGCTGCGGCTGCGGCGCCACCTTCGGCATGGCCACGAGCCTACGCCTGCGCCCCGAGCGCCACTTCGGCACGGCCATGAGCCACGCCTGCGCCCCGGGCGCCACCTTCAGCACGGCCACGAGCCTCGCTGCGCCCGTAGCGCCACTTCGCACGCCATGAGCCGCGCTGCGCGCGGCGCCACTTTGGCGCGGCCACAAGCCTACGCCTATGCCCCGAGCGGCACTTTCGGCACGGCCATGAGCCACGCCTGCGCCCCGAGCACCACCTTCGGCATGGCCACGAGCCTACGCTGCGCCCGGCGCCACTTCGGCGCGGCCATGAGCCACGCTGCGCTCGAGCGCCACCTTCGGCACGGCCACGAGCTTACGCCTGCGCCCCGAGTGCCACCTTCGGCATGGCCACGAGCCTACGCTCGTGCTCGGCGCCACTTTCGCGACGCCATGAGCCGCGCTGCGCTTCGAAGCGCCACCGGCGCGCCAAGAGCCACGCTGCGCCCGGCGCCACCGCCGGCATGGCCACGAGCCTACGCTGCGCCCGGCGCCACTGCGGCCGACCGCATGAGCCACACCTCGCCCCAAGCACCACCTTCGGACGCCATGAGCCTCGCTGCGCCAAGGCGTCACCTTCGCCGCGACCACGAGCCACCCCTGCGCTGAAGCGCCTCCGGACGGCCACGAGCCTCGCCGCGCCCGAGCGCCACTTTCGGCATGGCCACGAGCCACGCTGCGCTCTGGCGCCGCCACTGACTCATCTACAAGCCTACGCCTGCGCCACGAGCAAAGATGGCGTGATCTTCAGCAACATATGGAGCATAAAGCAGCTAAGTCGCTTTTTACTCAATTATGTCATTATAAATAAAATTGTTGACTTTCCTGACTTGCTACTTAGTTGACCCACAACTAAGCAGTAAGTCGGGGGCTACACCTAATAGCGTGCGCGTGTGCACATCTTTTTTGAGTTGTATTTTTCTACTTTTGCTTAACGATTGCGAGTGAATCCGAGTGCGATTACTCCAAATTGTGAAGCTCTAACCCCATGAACGGCGAACTTTAGTCACCCAAAACACGTGCCTGGGAAAAACAGCCATGAGCCGACTCCCAACGCTTGGGGGCTAGACTAGTCGGGCAGAGTGCTTAAACAAAAAGAGTCAAACCACTCGGATGAATTCAAAATCAATAAGGAAAAAGAGTAAAAAACTCTAAAATTATATATACACCAGTCAGACATCACATCCGAGTGAATTGTTTTTACATTGCCTAAGTTCTGCATATACATGATTTCAGGCTACTAAATTTGGATGCGATGTGTGTGAGCCAACGCTTCAACGTCGACATCAGCAACTTCGGCGACGAATGAATTTAAAGGGAGTGGCGCTGAATTTTGCCTCGAGCAGGAAAAGCGTTTTGACTTCTGCATATCGTTTGGGATACGGTATGCCCCAAGATGAGCCGACTACCAGTATTCCAATAATGGGACTAGGTACCACTCGGAAGGTTTAACGCGTGGAGCTCTATTGAGTCCTTCACGATCTCTTTGCCTACAACAAGGCACTCGGCTGTAAAGGAAAACTAGTCGGGAAGTTGCATCAAGAACTGGAAGCACTCGGCGTGAAGCATGACTCAGTTGGGCTGCAACCAGGAAGGAGGCAACTCGATCGCAAAGGACTCGGGGGCTACTGTGGAATATAAGAACCCGGGTACCCTCATGACAAGCCCAAGAGGAGGCCGGAAGATACTCCCACGTCGGGCCCATTGCGTGCGCATGGGATATATCCTAAAGGAAGTTGAACTTATATTTAGATATGATAGATACGGTTGTAATCCGAGTCGTTAATCGGGTAGATAAAGATGTAAACTCTATCCTATTAACTGACTAGAATCTTGTAACCGATCGGAATCTCCAAACCGATCAGGACTCTGTAAGTCGCCCCACCCCCGCTATATAAGGGAGAGGGCGGGCAACAACATAGGGAGCCGATCATCCAAGCATAGAGCAATCAAGCCATAGAGCATAGAACACCTCATATCGCCCAGAGCATATTGTGCTTTGAGCAACCCCGGATCCAAGAGATCCATATAATCCCAGCACACAGGATTAGGGTATTATCTCCTCCATGAGAGCCTGAACCTGTATAAACCCCTTGTCTTGTGTGGCTTTCGAGTTTGAGATCTAGCGCCTACCCCATAAATTTATTGCCGACTGCAAAAGTCGACAGTTCGTCCTTTTGGCAAGTCGGCGGTTCCATATTTGATATGGCCTTGATCTTCTCTGGATTAGCCTCAATGCCTCGTTGGGAGACGATAAACCCGAGCAGTTTTCCCAAAGATACTCCGAAAACACACTTCTCGGGATTAAGCTTCATGTTGAAGGCCCTTAGACTTTCGAACGTCTCAGTTAGGTTGGCGATAAGGTCCTTCCTCTCCTGAGTCTTTACCACGACATCATCCACATATGCCTCCACATTGCGTCCAAGTTGGTCATGAAAGCACCGCTGTATTGCGCGCTGATAAGTTGCACCAACATTTTTTAAACCGAATGACATCGTGGTATAACAAAAGGCCCCAAAGGGCATGATGAATGAAGTCTTGATGTGATCTTCCGCCTTTAGGCGAATCTGGTGATACCCTGAGTAGGCATCGAGAACACTCAGGATTTCGCACCCGACGGTCGAGTCAACCACCTGATCAATTTGAGGTAGCCCGAAGGGATCCTTCAGACATGCCTTGTTGAGATCAGTATAATCAACGCACATGCGCCAAGTTTTATTCTTCTTTTGAACTAGTACAGGGTTTGCCAACCAGTCGGGATGATACATTTCTTTGATAAAACCTGTAGCTAATAGCTTGGTGATCTCCTGCTTGATGGCGTTCCAACGATCTAGAGTGAACCACCGGAGTCTCTGCTTGACTGGCTTTGCCTTTTCGTCGACGTGTAGAGAATGCTCGATCACCTCCTTAGGAACACCCGGCATGTCGGATGGTTTCCAGGCAAAGATGTCCTTGTTAGCCCAGAGGAAGGTGACGAGCACATCTTCCTATTTATCCCCAAGCCCTATCCTGATCAGAGTAGTTTTGGACGAGTTGGATGGGTCGAGGATAATTCTCCTGGTTCCTTCGCTAGGCTTTATCCCTGACGTGGCCTGCTTCTTGGATGGGACGTCGTCTTCTTCCTGCAATGTGGTTGCCTCTGCCTGGATATTCTTCCCCTGAGCGGTTGCCTCCTGCAGCTCGGCAAGTTCACAATTCTCTCGGTCGCATTCCAGAGATTGCTTGATGTCGCTGCGAATCGTGATGACGCTTTCGGGTCCTAGCATCTTCATCATCAAATAGGTGTAGTGCGGGACGGCCATGAACCGAGCCTGACCGGGTCTTCCCAAGATAGCGTGATACGTTGTTTCGAAATCCGCTACCTCAAAATTTACATACTTGGTCCGATAGTTGCTTTTGGTACCGAAGGTGACAGGCAAAGAAATCGCACGAGGAAGCGAAGGCGCCCGAGGATCACACCGTGGAGCGGCCGTGAGCTCGGCCTTGCTTCGGGCGAGGGGATGTTCATGTCGTCGAGGGTTTTGGCGAACAAGATGTTGAGTCCACTCCCTCCATCAATCAAGACCTTCTTGATCTTTACACTGCGAATAACTGGGTCGAGCACTAGAGGGTACTTACCCGGATGTAGAACTCGATTGGGGTGATCTGAGCGATCGAAGGTGATCGGGACTTTAGACCACTTTAGATACTGGGGGATTGCCGGTTCCACCGCATTGATCTCCCGAGCGGTAAGCCTTTGCTTCCGCTTGGACTCATATCCGATGGAGCCCCCGTATATGTAGTTCAACTCGTGCTCGGGTCCCTGATAATCATCCTCGCCAGGAAAGTCCTTCTTCTTGGCCGTCTCTTCCTTCGCTGGAGCCGGCTGCTTGATGTTTTCACGCGCAAAACGCTTCAGAGTAAAGCAGTCTTTAGTGGCGTGCTTACCTTTAGGGTGGAAAGGACAGCTCGCCTCCATGATGGTATTGTAGTCGGGTGCCTCCCATCGCGCGACTCGAGGCCGGTTGCATTCTGCTACCGTAACTAGTTCCTCGCATTTCCGCTTTTTGTCTTTGTGCTTGGAGGACTCGGCTCTGTCGCCTTTGTTCTTCTGTTACGGGCGATCTTCTTGGCGCTCGGCCAGGGCGTCGGAGGCCGTGGTATAGCGGTCAGCCAATGCGAACATCTCCTTTACAGAGGCCGGTGGTTTCCTAGACATTTTCTTGATTAGATCAGGATCACTTACCCCTTTACGAAGGCGCCACCACCATTGCATCGAATCGTCCACGATGGTGTTCTTCTTACCGCTCAAACGCGGATGAAATCTCTCAGCGTCTCGTCCTTCTTCTGGTGAAGCTGATATAGGTCCCACGGGGTGCCAGGCCTCTCGTAGGTTCCCTGGAAGTTCTTGATAAATTGATCAGAAAGATCGCTCCAGGAGTCCACCGAGTTCGTAGGAAGTCCTGTGAGCCATGCTTGAGTCGAGGGTGAGATTGGTCGCGGATAATTTGCCATCACGTTTTGGTTGCTCCCGGCCGCTTTAAGCGCGGGCGCACACCCGCGGCCAAGCTTCCGGTTCTCGCTCCCCGTCAAACTTTCGATGCCCTTGCGGTTGAAACCTTCGGGCCATACCACTCGGCGTAACCGAGAGGTGAACGCTCGGATTCCGTCAATGGATCTGTCGTCATGACGAGGGGGAGTCCGGCGTGGTGAGCCTCTGGCTCGGCGATCGTCATCAACGCATCGGGGTGGTGTTCGGCGCGGCGAGTCCATGACTCGACGATCGTCGTTGTCGTTCCGACCCCGGCGATGATGGTCTCTATAGTCGTTGTGGTCATCGTTCCTTTGATCGCTTCGTGGACGTTACATGAGCAATTCTATTTGGTTAACTTCGGTGATCTCGCGAAGACGATCGACATGGTGCAATCCTGGATGTCCACGTGGACTCGATCGGGTGGCGGACGCGAGCGGGCGACGCGACGCAATGGCGACCATTGGATCTCGATCCGACGGTCCAAACACGCGGTGGCTAGGGTTTCGACAAGATGGGCTACGCGGGCCGACGGCAAGGGCTGACTTGGGCCGGACTGAAGGGTTTCGGCCCAACTATTCTTGCGATTTTAAATCATTTTTGAATTAAAATAAATGAGATAAATAAACAAAGCCGAAATAAATGGCAAAATTCCCGGAAAAATCTAGAAAAAATTCTGGAAAATATTTTAGGACATTTGGAACTCAAATAAAATATTTCCAGAAAAACTTTGCTTAAACTTTTGTGTTATTTTAATTGATTTCAAGAAGCCCTAATTTGAATAAATGCAAATAAATATCCAAAAATTCCAAAAATCAAAATAACTCGAAAATTTAAATTATGGTAAATTTTTAGGGTGTTACAAACCTCCCCTTAACAGAATCTTGACCCCGAGATTTAGGGCTGACTATAGAATAGGTCTGGAAACTCCTTCTTCAGATCTTCTTCTCGTTCCCACGTCGCCTCACTTTCCGCATGATTGCTCCATTGAACTCTGCAAAAGCGCATTGACTTGTTCCTGGTTTCTCTGTCTATTGTGTCCAGAATCTTCATCGGATGCTCTTTATAGGTCAGATCTTCTTGTAGCTTGATTGCTTCCAAAGGTGTTTGTTCTTCTGGCACCGGAAGGCATTTCTTCAATTGTGACACATGGAATACATTATGTACTCCTGCCAGTGACTGTGGCAGTTCTAATTGGTACGCAACTTCACCTCTGTGACTTAGGATCTTGAATGGTCCGACATATCTCAAAAGCGAGCTCTCTTTGCATGGAATCTTCTGACTCCTTTGAGTGGTGTAACTCTGAGATACACAAAATCATCAGGTTCGAAGCTCAATTCCCTGCGACGATTATCGACATAACTCTTCTGCCTTGATTGAGCAATCTTGAGTCTTTCCCTGATTATGGTGATCTGTTCTTCCGCTTTTTGAAGTATATCCGGACCAAAAACATGTCGTTCACTGGTCTCATTCCAATTCAATGGTGTTCGACAGGATCGGCCATACAGGGCTTCAAATGGAGACATCTGTAAACTTGTCTGATAACTGTTATTATAGCTGAACTCAGCGTAGGGCAAACAATTGTCCCAAGAAGTAGAATATGCCCAAGCACAAGCTCTCAGCATATCTTCCAATATTTGAGTAACTCTCTCAGTTTGACCATCTGTCTATGGATGGTATGCTGTGCTGAAATTTAGACGAGTTCCCATTGCCTCATGCAGTTTACCCCAAAACCTTGAGGTAAATTGAGTACCTCTGTCAGATACTATTTTCTTCGGTACTCCGTGCAGACAAACGATCCTTGCCATGTAAAGTTCTGCTAACCGGTCTCCTAAGTAAGTGGTCTTTACCAGTATGAAATGCGTAACTTTAGTTAAACGATCTACTATAACCCATATGGAGTCATTCCCTCCTTGAGTTCTAGGTAAACCGGTTATGAAATCCATACCAATTTCTTCCCATTTCCATTCGGGTAACTTTAGGGGTTGCAATAATACTGCTGGCCTTTGATGCATAGCTTTAACTTTTGACATATGTCACATAATGCTATTATACTCAAAGAATTTCGGGCTTCATGCTTGGCCACCAAAATCTTTCCTTCGTGTCTTGGTACATTTTGGCACTTCCGATGGATTGAATACTTGGAATCATGAGCTTCCTCCAAGATTAATCGTCAGCCTTTTTGTTCGGCATACGATGCGCCCTTACACCACATGGTGCCTTGGTCATCCATTTGAAATCCTTTGCCTTGCCTTCATCCATCTTAGACTTGACTCTTTGATCTTATCGCCATCTTTTTGTTCTTCTCCGATCCGTCCTCCAGGTTTTACCTCCAAAGTAGCCAAAGATCCTTCTCGCACTACTTCCAACCTCATTTTCTGAAATTCCTTACTCAACTCACTCTGACTTGATTCCAACAATGTATTTACACTGTGGCTTTTCCGACTCAGGGCATCAACCACAATGTTGGCTTTACCAGGATGGTAATGGATTCCAACATTGTAGTCTTTAATCAACTCTAGCCATCTTCTTTGCCTCATATTTGTTATTTATGGAAGATATACTTAAGGCTCTTATGATCTGTATACACTTCACATCTATTCCCGATGAGATAGTGACACCATAACTTCAGTGCATGCACTACGGCGGTGTGGAATATAAGAACCCAGATATCTTCATAACCGGCCCAGAAGTGCTTGAGGGAGATACAGGGCCGAGTGGAAGGCCCAGAGGATAAGCTCCGCGCCAAGCCTTGCTGCCGTGCGTAATGGGATACATCCTAGAGACAGTTGAACATATATTTAGATATAAGAGATATGATTGTAATCCGAGTTGTTAGCAGGATAAGATAAAGATGTAAACTCTATCTTGTAACCGACTAGAATCCAATAACCGATCGGAATCCCTAAACCGATCGGGACTCTGTAAACCGCCCCACCCACATTATATAAGGGAGAGGGCGGGCAACAACAGAGATATGAGCAATCTTAGATCCAAGAGATCAAAATAATCCCAGCACATAGGACTAGGGTATTACCTCCTTTGTCGAGGGCCTGAACCTGTCTAAACCTTTGTCTTGTGTGACCTTCGAGTTTGAGATCTAGCACCTACCCCGTAAATTCATTGCCGACCACAAAAGTCGACAGTTGGCGTGCCAGGTAGGGGAAGCGCTATAATCTTTTCCACAAACTCGATGGCAGCAATCAGCGGAATCATCACCATCTTCATCTCCGCCAAAGCCGCTTTTGAAGCTTCGGACTTGGGCCGCAGATGCGCCAAGAACTTGTTTGCTCTAGACCTAAAACATCCAACTGCAAAGATCGCCGACCCATCTCGTACGCCACTGACTCACCAAAGAAACCAATAAGGCCGCGAGGAATTGCTACAATCTTCGTGGCATCTTCACAATAGAAGAACAAAAGACCGATCTCCAACGCCAACAAGAGATTCGAGAAGCCGCGGAAGAAGATCAC